>JARLTB010000070.1:502500-672500 GCA_030141615.1 Unio pictorum | reverse complement strand
AGTAATAAAGATCATTTCTCCTGCTTTTATGTGTGTTAGAGTTGGATTTTAAACATAGCTTTAACAAGTTTAGCTTTGCATTGTTAAAGTAGCTTTAACAACTTTAGCCAAACGACGTCTGCACTGTGACGGTCTAAAGTAATCTGTAGCCCTGTGAAATCATACCACATATATATAACATCGTCCCACCCAGTTACATTATCCTAACATCGGGTCTCCAAGTCGTAACACTGATCTATTAATGCTGAGCGCCAATTGAAGCATCCGCTAGTACCATTTGTTTAACTCTTTCGTATGACTGGGCCGGGGATCAAATCCACTACCTCCTCCAACCGTTGTGGACGCTCAACTGGTTTATCTGCGAAAACGCTAATTTGTGTGGGCACGTGAGTTCGTGAATTGGAAATATGATCTCATGCCAATCTGGATTCTTAAAATGTGATGCAAAGTTTGAAGAAAAGTGTCGACTTGAATGGAATGAGAGGACAATGTGACTAAAGTGGTTATCATTCAGTAATGTTGGACCTAATATCGAACAAGAACATCTGGACAGAAATAAATATAATTAATTAAAAGCCATTAATAGACTCTACTTGAGCTCATACAAGTGTTAATGAGAAAAGCTGACTTAAAGAAACTCTTCTTGCCTGTCGATATTCCCTGCTACTTCAGCAAGAGTGAATGCAAGAGAACTTAACTAAAGACATTACATGAATAATTTCAAGTGAAAGTGTAACAAAATGGACAATTAGCTCAGGACAATTAATGTAAAGTGGGAAGGAATATTATATATTTAATAAAATACCTAACATTAGTCATAGCAGAATATTATATATGTTAAAAATAATCTATCTACAAGTGAACCTAGATTGTTCTCGATCCCGGTCTATGATTTTCTTGACACAAACAAGATCGTTGTTTTATTTTCTACATGATTTGTCATCCTTTGCAGGTAAAATAGTTATATATATAGTTACAAAGGCCCCCTTCCAAAGCAAACTTGTGCTATTTTCTGAATATTTATTGCATGATATTCTTAAAAGACTGTCAATATTTGAAAAAAAATGTTCAGCCTCCATGTGGTTTCCTACATCAAACTAGTACAGTTCGTATATGCCGCCCACTTGTATGCGTTTATATGGATAAAATGAAACGGTGCTCTTCCTTATAGGTATCAGAGTACCAATTGTTTTCAATATACCTCAAGTCTAATGTTTTGTGAAATAAATATACTTTATATCCTACTTCATCAGGCATGTCACACACTGTCACATATAACATTTTGTAAAGTTATACTATTGGTTGGAGTTTTATACAGTAAGTCTTAGAAAACAAGCAAGACTACAAAGCACGGGAAGATCAGATTAATCGAGCTTCCGGTATGCAGAAATACAACTGGCACATACAAATAATAGCAATCAAAGACTAAATGAACGTCTTTCATTCTAGCCGTCACATGATTACAATCCACGATACCGCTTGAAACTCTGAGGACATATATGTTACTGTTGCTGAGTTACGTGCAGTATGTGAGTAATCAGCGTACAAGGATTGTTTAAGAGTTCTTGGGAAAGAAGCAATGCATAATATTAGAACTATCGATGAATTATTTAGCAATCCAAGAAATGTGATAATTTGTGAAGAGTTCTTATGTTTTGTACAAGAGTAGAAGACATTATACAATCAGTACACATCTGCCACTTGAGGAATATGTTTTTCCAAAGGCCATACATATTACTCCAGTGTGACTAATTTCAAAGACGTATTGCCTTTTATGTTAGGTAAAATAACAAAGAGAGTAAGACGTTCTCTTCTTTAATTACCGAGTCAAGGGAATGAAATAAGATTGTTCAGCATAACACCAAAGAATCCGCTGTGGAGAGAGAGAGAGAGAGAGAGAGAGAGAGAGAGAGAGGGAGAGAGAGAGAGAGAGAGAGAGACAGACAGACAGACAGATAGACAGATAGAGAGCAAATACTGCACAGTTTGCTAACGTGTCGGGTTAAACAAGTTCTTAGTCGGGGAAGAAGAAAAAACAACTTTCATCAACAAAATGTTGTATTGTATATAAAACCATCCCAAGTTATCAACCGTGTTTTGGTCTCTGTGGATAAATATAGAGAGCATGAGTCAATCTTGATTGACGCACTTCTAAATTTCGGTCAAGTCCAAAAAACATTATGACGAATGTTCATATCGAAAATGTGTTTAAACTCGTCAAATGTTCTCAATCTTTTGATGGCCTTAAAGGAACATACCACATTTATTACATTACGAAAATGCAGTTTTACTTGATAGCCTTAAACAAACTCCCACACTTATCACATGATTAAAATGCAATTTTTGTACACCATATCAGAAACGTTTTGTTAAAGACAATATACAATATTTAGTGACACTAATCATAGTTGAAAACTATATGTATATCATTGATTCAGGCAATAATCATTGTTTAAGATCGATAAAATAAATATTTTAAAAATTCAAATAAAGTTCTGAGTATGAAAACACACCTACACACACACACACACACACACACACACACATTGCAATGACTATAATACTTATTGCGAATTGACAGTCACAAAGTCTTTGCTTAACATGACGTAAGTCAATAATTGCAGATGTCTTTAGGTATTTTAACGTTAATTACAAAGTATTAGGGTTATATTGTATTTATTCGAAAGGGATAATCAAGATTTTAAGACATAACAGCATATAAGTCACCTGGTACATGCAAAATTATCTTTTTGCCGTTAAATCAATTTCATAAATAATTAGGACCCATCTCTCAGATATTTTCTCATTGGGAATCTAAATTGAATGTGAGAACTGTTAACAGCATCATGGTATTGTTTTGTGGAGAGTAGCTTCTGTTAAAGAGCATTCAATGACACTATTCCACGAGTAAAATTAATGCATTCATTTTAATATTTCAGTCTAGACATATTTCGTTATATAAAATTGAAATGATTATCATTATGAAATTGTATTCTTGCATCGCTATTTGAATATACCTAGTTATAACTGGAAAATAAACGTTTCATGGCGCATTACTATTGTAACAGATACCAAAGAAATGGTGGTATTAGTGTTATTTAAACGGTAGTAATAATTAATAATCTATTTAAATTTGCTCTCTTTTAATCATCAATATATAGTTATTTCCTGACAGTACCAGCCTATATAATCCTGCACGCATCGGTGTTGTTTTTAGTAAGAATTGTTCTCATTTTGTTGACGTTGTTTGTTACTGTAACTAATATTAACCTGATTGTGCCTA
The DNA here is from genome assembly GCA_030141615.1 of Unio pictorum. Lineage (NCBI taxonomy): Eukaryota > Metazoa > Mollusca > Bivalvia > Unionida > Unionidae > Unio > Unio pictorum. Next base: position 669,217 of record JARLTB010000070.1, on the reverse strand, counting down.
ATATGGAATAAATAGTCTAAGAATTTTAAGAAATGTATCTAAACTTCCAACAATATATTTTAAGGAACGATATACATGTCAAAAGACATTAACATTTTGAGCACTAAGTTTACATCGTTTTTATGCACAGTAAAATTACTATATCCATTTCTATTTCTTTTATAAGGCTTATATTTTGCGATTAAAACTGATTTAAACGTACTGAAACTTAATTATGTGATATGGGTGTTTATATATCACATGTGACTAAGTACAGTGTGGTTTACGTACAAGCTATGCGATGTTTTCGACAATTTGAAGTTAAAAATTGAAAAGAACAAAACAGTTAATTGTGTAATATTAAGATCTAATTAACATGAAAACTAAAATAGATTAAATATTATCTTGTTTCTGCAAGTAATCTAATTTTCAACAGCATCATTATTGAAAATGTATAATATTTCAATTTCTGACTTCATCATTGTGGTCGATGTATAACAATTCAACTTCTAACTGCGTCATTGTTGTATATGTAAACTACTTCAAATTTACATTCTGACAACTCTAAAAACTTACCTTCGATACATCTCGATCTGCAATATGCTTGGTCATGCACATAAATCACCAAGGTAGAATAGAAACAAAACAACTTTAAAAGAGCGGAATGACGGATATATCTTAATAACAGCTATAATCTGATGCCATAAATCATACACGAACAGTTATTGTGAAATCTATCTTCAACATTTGTGTGACAAAGTATGAACACAAAAGAGGTACTTGTCCTGCCATATAAATTTTTACCGAATTTGACAAGTGTCACTCTCTTTCTACGAATGGGATTGAAGTAGCAATAAATATTTCAATGACGATTTAATATTGACATTGATAATTCTAAAAGGTAGCAATAAAATAAATACCATAATAATGTTTGGGAATATCATTGGAATATGGCGAACAAAAGCCATTTATCATACCAGGCCAATTTTATAATAAACCTACATTGTAATACCAACTAAACTCAAAATGGTATCCGCCACTAAAACTGCAACAAGTGTGATTTGTAAGTTATGTAATGTATCGATCAATACAAAAGACAAATCTGTTTTACCAATCACCAATTTCAGGTATTTATGTCTTAGGTTTCAAAAGCAGTGTATGTATAGTATTATCTGCAACTTCTTAAGAAATATCCTGTTCCTAGTAAATGAAGACAAAGATGGTCCTCACTTCTCCGTCATATACCTGTTACATTTCGTAGATAAAAAGGTTAAACAATGAAGTAAATTTTGGGAAATGCAAGGTACAAATTTGTCTAATTGTCTAGAACATACCTTGTTCCAGCTTCAGATTTATGATATTTCAACTATACTTTTGTAGTTCGATCAAAGAAGATCTTTTTGTAAATCGAATATATGCTAATTGTAACTTAATGATTACACCTTATTATATGTATAAGTGTAAGTTAAGTTGATTAATTAGCATATGCAAAAAAGTCCCGTTCACATTCGATACATTTTAAAACTTTTCTCTGGCTCAGTAATCGTCTGTCTTAGAAACAAGCAATATAAAACGTTGAACAGAACGTATAAAAAAAACAGTGCGCCAATCACATTTCAGCTAATGCGTGGTAAGGGTCTATTACATGATACATCTGGTGTGTGCGTCATCTGGTAATTATAATTAGTATGATGAAAATAACCACATAATTTAAACTAACCATAGTGGTACACGTATATTACATGAACATTGAAGATTAAATTATTAAAACGTTTCTTGAAGTTTGTTCGTGAGCATATATACCCCGAAAAAGAGCAGCCATTTAAAATGCATAGAGTGAGAAACTACTCATCTTTTCAGTATTTATTCAGCTATGCACTACGTGCTCTCTCGTACATGTGTTAATCTCTTTAGAATAATTTCTTTACTTTCTGTTAGATCATTTATGCACATTTCCCACAGTTGCTTGGAGTAGAGTATTAAGTGTTTAAGTACATTAGACAAACAAAATATAAATTTGAAGACTATACTTGTTTACGTTGTTTGTAAGTGAAGATTCTTGAACATATCTGATTTGCTCTGGAAAATTAAATTCAGACATTTATTTTTATAACGGTTAAAATAAGTCGTTTCTAGATATTCCTATACTTGTAAAGGTCTATCACAGACGAGAAGACATCTAATCTAACATAGTGTCATGGAATGTACAAGAAGGCAAATTGGTATATATTACGTTATTATATATTATTATATATTATTATATATTATTATCTGGAATGAACATTGTATATATTACGTTATTATATATATATATATATATATATATATATATATATATATATATATATATATATATTATATTATATATTATATATTATTATATATTATTATCTGGAATGAACGTCTTATATATTACGTTCCATTTTAAGGAGACTTATGAGCAAATGTTGTAATCGCTTGTTTGAACATGACGACTTTCAGACTACCAAAAGTGACACTCTCTGTAGCTAAAACCAGTTGAAGTAGTAATAATTCTTTCATGTAAACATTTGACATTCAAATTGATTTTTATCTGGAAGACAAGTAGTATGTTGTAAATCAGACTTTTCGATAGGCTTATAAATAAGGCCGATAAGAGTAATGTTAAACTAGCCCTAGTTTAAAATACTGTACTCAGTTACTGTACTTGTTTCTGATATTGTATTCCATAAAACCTACACAGGTAAAAGGGACATAATGTGTTATATTGTACATAACGCAAGTGATTAGTATGTTTAACAAATCATTGTAATGTCATTATTTAGCAATAAGTTCATATGGTGTCTGCATGGTACACAATAAGAAACTCTCATTGTTTAGACTATTACTGAAATTGTCATCATCTCGATTTCTCGTGTTATGCATAAGCTCATCATATATGGTTCCTACGAAACAAAAGTTATTAACTTTTCAGGGCTGATTTTTGTTTAAAATCTACTTTCTTTAAAATATTGGCAACATAAAAATTATTTTATTTAATTGCCGCTAAGAGACTGATTGTCTCCTATCGACTTAGCGTCATTTGTTCATTTAATATGCATACATGTGCTATTAAATCATTGCCGTTATTTCACTGGGATTTTTTATAAATACCAGAATAGGAAAATGGGAATGTTTCTGTCACTGTTCTTCATGTGTCTATTTTATGAAAAGCTCCTGATAACCAGCAGAGTCTTCATACAAGACCTGGCAGACAATGGATGGAATAAATCAAGAAAGGATGTCTTTCAGCATGTTCAATCCTAGAATCACTAAATGCCTTCTAAAACATTATAGCTTGTTATGTTACACGTTGTTCTCAATAGAAAGTCTTATACACAAATTGTTATACCGGAATTACCACACATTGGGAATACACATCGAAACAACTATGCATGAAAAATAGCCAATTCTTTTCACAATTTTGTGTCGTATTACCAAATGAATAAAAATAACTTAAAATTTAAATCATACAGCATAGTGAAAAAAATGTTTAGGGTGTGTATTCCACTATATATGTATATAAAGGTATTGTTAGTCACGCTTTAACTCGTCTTTCGTAATTAATGTTCAATACAATTAAATACGCCATTATTTGAACAAATAACATTAGAGCTGTTTTAGGTCTAGTAGTATTATACTATTAAAGTCGAAATTTAAACAAATGACATTAGAGTTGTTTTAGGTCTAGTAGTATTATACTATTAAAGTCGGAATTTAAACAAGTGACATTAGAGTTGTTTTAGGTCTAGTAGTATTATACTATTAAAGTCGAAATTTAAACAAATGACATTAGAGCTGTTTTAGGTCTAGTAGTATTATATTATTAAAGTCGGAATTTAAACAAGTGACATTAGAGTTGTTTTAGGTCTAGTAGTATTATACTATTAAAGTCGGAATTTAAACACGTGGCATTAGAGTTGCTATAGGTCTAGTAGTATTATACTATTAAAGTCGGAATTTAAACAAGTGACAGAGTTGTTTTAGGTCTAGTAGTATTATACTATTAAAGTCGGAATTTAAACAAGTGACATTAGAGTTGTTTTAGGTCTAGTAGTATTATACTATTAAAGTCGAAATTTAAACAAGTGACATTAGAGTTGTTTTAGGTCTAGTAGTATTATACTATTAAAGTCGAAATTTAAACAAATGACATTAGAGTTGTTTTAGGTCTAGTAGTATTATACTATTAAAGTCGAAATTTAAACAAGTGACATTAGAGTTGTTTTAGGTCTAGTAGTATTATACTATTATAGTCGAAATTTAAATAAGTGACATTAGAGTTGTTTTAGGTCTAGTAGTATTATACTATTAAAGTCGGAATTTAAACACGTGACATTAGAGTTGTTATAGGTCTAGTAGTATTATACTATTAATGTCGGAATTTAAACAAGTGACATTAGAGTTGTTATAGGTAGAATATTGTTATAATGTTACTGTCGGAATTCACACATGTGGCATTAGAGTTGTTATAGGTAGAGCAGTGTTTTTTCAACCTATTTATTGGAACAGAACCATTCCGAGCGTTTAGATAGCACGCGGAACCACATTCAGTGACACAAGAAAACACCGATTGATACAGGTGTACACTGTAATTGTAGCCCAAATAAAAAAATAAACTCCTGTGGCCAGAATAGCCGATATTACTAGTTACTAAGTTACTTTATTGTTACCCGTTAGCATCAGTTTGTAATAGCGAACAGTTCAGTGCGACAATTGTACTTGGTGATTTCTACAAAGCAGTTGAATTTGTGGCCGAATGTTCGAGAGAGACACCCGAAGTTCATCTTCGACAGACAAAAGTCGTTATCGTTTCTTGTGCTTAATGGTGGTCATAGCAGAAAATCCGAACTCGCACATGTAAAAAGTTGAAAATTACAACAGAAGTCGCAAAGCTTTCTAGGCGATAGCCGGGTACTCGTTTTCAACTAGTAACCAAAACGCATCCATGTTCAAGTCTGCATGTTTTATCTTCAGCGTACTGTCACTCTCAATGCTAACGAGTTCCTCCTCTTCCTTCAAAGTAAACTGTCATTGACACCGTTCAAAATTCCACTAACCCAATGTGTAGTTTCTAAACCAGTCATACTTGTCAACAGATATTGACGGAAAATATTTGCTGCGACTATTCAACAGAACATCCAAATGGGTGTGAATCAATGGAATAATGTCTTGGTAATGTTTTTGAACAACACTGGAAAACACTTTTTCAGCAGAGGCATGCTTCTTCCAAATTACCAATTTCTTCAGAAATGAGTTTATTCTGTCATTTGACAGAAATGAGTTTATTCTGTCATTTGACAGAAATGAGTTTATTCTGTCATTTAAAGTCAAGACGTTTTCATGTCTACCTTGCATTCCACAGTTCGAACTGCTCAATTCATGACATATATCGGCCAAATAAGCTAGTTTGGAACACCAAAACTCGCTGTTCAGTACTTCTTCAAAATCCTTTAAATTTTCACGAGAACAGAACATGAGCATCTCCTCTCAGCTCATCCACCTGCAGTGCAAAGAATCTACGTGTCTTTATCTTCGTTACATGACTTTCATTGTCGCCTTCGTTACAACATGACTTTCATTGTCGCCAGACATGTCTGAAATACGTCTGCTTATCGTATGTATTGTCTGACAGTGGAATCTTATTGATGTCAGATATTGCAATCTAGCCAAACATAATTCTCACAATTTCTCGACATGCAGGTAAGATTACGGTTTCTGCGAGGGTATGCGATTTCATTTTCTTTGCAACGATCTGCGCGACAGCGTAACTTGATTATTGAGCTGTGTCACTTATCCTGAACTTTTTCTCGATTGTAGCGGTTTTTTTATATTCAAGCTTAGTACCCTCTCGAAGTACACCACATTCTTGTGCGCTTCATCCGGATGTTTAGTTTAGACAACACAGAGTGGTAAGGGGCAGTATGGGTCTTCTTCCTGCCCATTTGAATCCCATAGTTAAGTAAATGTCACTGTACTGACGAACGTTAAGATCGACAACGTCAATTTTGGTACGTTCGGCTCACATGACGCGGTACTAGCTGTAACTTCAATCGACTGCTTCTGAGTTTTAGTTTGGTCGTCAGCCGTGGAATCGTCTAATTTTCTCTTTTTAATAAATCGGTCCATGGTCTCGCAAAAACAACAGTGTTATGAAACATAATTCAAACGCTAAACGCTCATTAGAACAACAACGGAAACAGTAATTAAATGGATAAGCAACGACTAATTACCGCACAGTTCCGGTACTGCAAGACCTGGTCCCTGGCGATTTCGACCGTTATATTTATATTTTTACTGGCTACTGGCGGAACCCTTGGCTGACGCTCACGGAACCCTTAGGTTCCGAGGAACCCCGGTTGAAAAAACACTGAGGTAGGGTATTGTTATAATATTAGTGTAGGAATTTAAACAAGTGACATTAGGGTTATTTTCGCAATAAGTTCATATGGTGTCTGCATGGTAGAAAATAAGAGACTCTCATTGTTGAGATAATTAATGAAATTATCATAATCTCGATTTCTCGTGTTATGCATAAGCTCATCATATATGGTTTAGTAAAAGTTATTGAACTTTTCAATGCCAATTTTATAAAATTAAAAAGCTCCTTACTGAGAAATATTGCAATATGACATTTGTTTTAAATTGCCGCTAAGAGACCTGTTTTATTTGTCTCGAATTAGCATAATTTGTTCATTTAATATGCATATAATGGTTTTTAAAAAAATTGCCGGTATTTCAATGGGATTTGTATGAATAGGAAAGTGGGAATCTTTCTAACACTGTTTATCATGCCTGTATTCAATGAAAAGCTCCTGATAAGCAGACATTGAATGGAATAAATGAAGAAAGGAAACCATTCAACATGTTCAGTCCTAAAACCACGAGCTGCCTTTTAAAACACCGTAGATTGTCATATTACACGTTGTTGTCAAACAAAGTCTTATTCGCGATTTTTTAGACCGTAATTACCACGCATTACGAATATAAATGGAACCAACTATGCGTGGCAAAATTGCAATTTCTTTTCTTTTGTCGTATTACCAGACAAATAGCACATTTAAATAAACAAACGTAGAGGATGAGTGTATATATATATATATATATATATATATATATATATATATATATATATATATATATATATATATATATACATATATATATATACATATATATATATATATATATATATATATATATATATATATATATATATATATATATATATATATATATATATATATATATATATATATATATATTGTTACATTGGAGTTCCAAAAGACACACAAACACCAAGTAAGTGTCCTAAAACTTTATATAAAATCAAGCTAAAATCTTTCACAAAAACTGGATACAAACAATTCCAGTGTTCCTAAAAGTACCAAGCTCATAACTTAACTGCCTGTTTTACCACTCTCCTCTTGTTTTAGAAAGAGTTACAGACAATGGATTATAATTAATTTAACACGTGTGCCTTATTAGAAATCAAGAAGTCCAAGCTCATTTAGCTCTGGGAAGATAAACAAACATAGGTTAGAGGTGTTGACAGTCTCTTTTATCAACTATCTAGAATGCTGGGATTAATGTTCTGGCCAAATGTCTCTGCTAACAGGCTGGAATCTGATACAGCAACTATGGTGACATCATACTTATAACACATATATATATATATATATATATATATATATATATATATATATATATATATATATATATATATATATATATATATATATATATATATATATATATATATATATATAAATATATATATATATATATATATATATATATATATATGTATATATATATATATATATATATATATATATGTGTGTGTGTGTGTGTGTGTGTTTATTCTGTAACTCGTGACCTTCATAATTGATATTCAATACAATCAATACGCCATTATTTGAACAAGTGGCATTAGAGTTGTTATAGCTAGAGTAGTGTTACACTATTAGTTGGAATTATTTATCACTGACGTTGGTTACAGCCTTTTACCTTTCCACACGATTATGCTCCTATAGCAGACTTACGGTTCCACTCCTGATCTTTAACAACACATGCTCTCGCAGGAAAAAGAGGCACTGGGTGCACTTTACAGAAGGACCACAAGATTCGCAACCATGGTGCCACCATTGGCATGATTTGTGTCGTTGCTCTAGTGTGAATGAGTGTAGGCTCAACTGCAAAATCATATGTGGATATACATTATTTGCGTCGACAAAAACTTGTTAATTGTTGATTCAACGGGTTATCCAATCATATATTCATAAATTACGGTTTTAACAATGCACAACAAGTTTCTTGTCAAGCGTTTTCCTCCTCTTAACCATCTTTATTCCATTAAATGCTCTATAGGTTCTGCAGTAAAGATTATGGCTAATAGAGTAAGAAGCTTTTCTGGTAGTATCACACTATGTTAGTTGGCTATTAATTTTAAAAAAATAATAATTAAAAACAAGTTTTTATTATCCATCTCTGATATTCCCTCTTCCACAATGTTGTATCAATCCATTATTAGTTGGAGAGTATCATACAATAATTGCAGATTGCTCTTGTTAATAACGAATTTTCTAACTTGACGTAATACTAATGCTTCTTTCTCTTGGGCAATATTTGAGAATCTGGTTGAACTGATTCAATGCGTTTCTTGGACTTCATTTCAGTAATGGAACCATGTAGACGTCGTTTTTGTAATTGTAGTATAGGGTCTGTTTGCTTTCTTAGGATTTAAATAAAATGTTATGTTTTAAAAAGAAACTATCGTTAATGCCTTTAAAACACGGTCTACATAAACCACAATGTTCACTATCTTCACAGAAACTAAATCACGAAACATTTCATTTATAGACAATAGTTTTCTTCCAAAAAGGAAAAATTATGTAACTGACCAGGAAAAAAATGTTCTTCCACCGCAATCTATTGCGAATCTTTATTCCTATAAAAGGAGTCGAAGTTACGTATGGAATAAGATCAACCAGATTCCATCGGATACTTAATGGTCCAAAACATTGACCAGCTACACAAATATATTGCATCAACCTACTGCCTATAATTGAGTGTATTAGGTCCATATAAAACATCTGGTATCCACAAGAGAGATCTACAGTCAATGTATGACTATCTGAAAATAACAATGATTGAATTCGGTAGAAAACAAAATGTCAGAGCTGTATAAAACTCTACCATCAATAGAAAAAGACTTTGATCCCATTATATAACACTAGCAAAGCCTTTAGCGGCAGCCAAAAGTTTATCTACAAATATCATATAAAATGTAATGAATAAAAATGATTAAAAGAAAGCTAACGTTGGACAGAAAAACTGTTAGCTAATGTTATAAAGAAATTCAGGAAGACCTGATAGGATGATTGGTTCTTTTGCCTAGTAAAGGTTGATGTAAATCATGTATTTTCATGTATGTATTAAATGTGCATGCAATTAGTGATGCAGATCATGTATGCACTTATTCTGGTCGTGAAAAGCGATCGTGAATCGAATGGTTCTGGTGAAAATATATGAAACAACTATTAAAAATAAAAAATACAAAGTCTTTCAAATTTAGCCAGATTAGCCGTGTCTGATGAGAAGTTAAGGGGTTGGACAGAAGGGTGCGGGCTTGAATTGGATCATACTGGCAGCCTGGATCAGCTTAGGTGGTTTTAATTGGGTAGCGGAATTTACAATCTAACTTTTATGCTTAACATTGATTGAAACTGAATCTATAATAATTGTGTAGAATCCACCCTGATTTTAGATCAAGATAAAATATAACATGCTGTAAAATATTTTCATACGGCATGTTTGGATTAAGATTTAGATAGGGCAGTGAAAGAAGGAAAAGTCAAATGACGGACGGACTAGTGAGTAAAATAGAGTACTAATATATCAGAAAGACAGGTACGTATGGCGCCATGTCTCAGTTAAAGATTTACTACACTAACCGGTAACATATTTGGCAATCTCTAAGTTCAAATAAATCATTCTTCCAAAGAGTTCGATTTAATGTTGTTTATTTTCCAAAATATTAAATACAATTAAGCTGTAAATCAAGTTATGGAGAGACGTAAGACTGAAATTAGCGTTGTAAATGAACTTTACCTGTACTAGATCTACTTCAACAAAACTACCACTTCTTGTTACCTGTTGAACAATTTTAATTTCCAAACCAAAGTCATTCACACACACACACACACACACACACACACACACACACACACACATTGTAATAAATTTCTGTTTTAAGGAATACTTATAGTTTGTAATTACTTTTTATCTTTGGAACACGGTCAAGTAGAAATATTCCTTAGCCCGAAATAATTCGGCAATTATTTGGAGCAAACGTCACGGAGTGAAATATTAGTGAGTTTACATGATAATATGGCTAACGTTTGGTGAATTCAGGTTCGAGCTGAATTAATGTCTCTGGAGTTCCATAGTCTCCATTACTCTCTATTGATGTACATTGACTGTGTGACTGCAGGTGCAGTGCTATTGGCTGGATACTGGTAAGATACACAGCTAAATAAATATGAGTGGACTCGCCAGATACCGTATATATGACCATTGCGGAAAATGTGATGCCTTTCGGCAGACAAAATGTGGCCCGAGATCATTATTCGACTGGCCTAAGGTGGCAGAGGAAACATAGCTCCCTGTTGTTTTTTCTTTCTGAAAGTTGTATAGTTTTACAGCCTAAAAACCTGTCTGTACAGAAAGTTGATGAAGAGAAACCATGCAGGTGTGTGGTTTATAGACAAGTGGAAACTTGTTAGATATGTAGTCGTGCATTCTCCTGTAAAGTTCTTCTATTATAATACATGCATTACAACTATCACACTCAACATTATTATATTATATACATCCATTACTATATATGCATTATAACTATCACACTCAACATTATTATATTATATACATCCATTACTATAGATGCATTATAACTATCACACTCAACATTATTATATTATATACATCCATTACTATATGCATTATAACTATCACACTCAACGTTATTATATTATATACATCCATTACTATATATGCATTATAACTATCACACTCTACATTATTATATTATATACTATATATGCATTATAACTATCACACTCAACATTATTATATTATATACATCCATTACTATATATGCATTATAACTATCACACTCAACATTATTATATTATATACATCCATTACTATATATGCATTATAACTATCACACTCTAACATTCTCATATTATACACTTCTATTACAGTACATGCATTACAACTATCACACTCAACGTTATTATATTATATACTTCTGTTACAATACATGCATTGCAACTACCACACTCAACATTATTATATTATATACATCCATTACTATATATGCATTATAACTATCACACTCAACATTATTATATTATATACATTCATTACTATATATGCATTATGACTACCACACTCAACATTACATCAATATAATGTGTTCCATTTTTGAAAATAAACAAAAACGTTTCTGATTTTAAAAAAATTAGCATTACAGATCAGCTGCCGTATTGAATTAATGTTATAATTTTCTTATCGAACTTGTGTTATAACTTTCTTAACTCTTGTTATAAAAGAACTATTAGCCTTGCGAAAGTAACTGAGACAGAAGGATATATCAATATATGAAAGATGCAAATTGTTGAGATTGTTTTCTTTAAAGTTATGCAGTCAAAAATGTGCAATAAATGTTTAAAATCGGAGAGCAAGGTGAAATGTTCCTACGAATGTATCTGAAATTACAGATAATGAATCTATATTATCAGGTATAATAAATATATGGACAGTGTATTTAATTTAATTATTTGACATCCTTGAAGTACGGAAAGTAAATATTTAATTATCTGATATCTATAAGTATGAACACTGAATCTAATTATCTGATTTAGTGTCTATAATTATTCTCCTAGTATGAACAAAATACGTTTGACATATATAATTGATTCAGTGCTTTTCCTTTGTTGACTTTATGTTTCGCTAATCTAGTGTAGAACTGTAAAACTATCCGAAACTGGCATTTTTTTGTGGGCATGCACATTGGAGCTGGGGGAGGTAATTTTAGGCGTTACGATCAGTAACTCTGTTGGAACAGTGAAACCCCTTATACACAGATGCGTACAGTACACTTTTAAATGCCTTAGGAGAATATTCACATGCCTAAAGTGTATGTTCAGACGCATTACGTCCTTAATCTAACATGTTTCTTAATCACGTTTTATGACAATAATGGGGTATGATATACTTCACACACTATAAATAAATAGCCTCTGATAATTTGAAAAGACAATTTTGCTAAGCATGGTGATGTTCTGAAAACGATTGATATATCTGGAAAATATTTGTTCAAGACAAAATCCCATTACCAGATTGCATGTTAATTGTATACATTCAGGCGACGTACACGTTTAAACTAGAATCTCTGTATGTATCTTTCAATTACAAGTATTGTTAGTAGAAAACGAAGTTGTATCAGAATTAGTAGCAGACGATTTTAACTACTGCTAATAGTCGCAGCAATAACTGTCTTACTAGTAAGAGATGTAGCAGCATCGTTAGTAGAAGACGAAGTGAGTAGCAATAGTACTAGCTAAAGTGAATAGTATTACTAGTAACATAGTATGCAACAGTAGTGACAGAGCTAGTAGAAAATAAAAAAGTATGTAATGGCGGTTATAGTGTAAGCAGACGAGGCAGTTAGATATGTGAGCCTACAAGAAGACATACAAAAAGATGCAAAATTTGGAAGATATTGATTCAGACACAAGCTATCACATACTGCCTCGTTCATCTCAACAGGTTTCCATGCAGGCTTTTACAATTATGTCATAATTTCACATATCCAGTAAAAATAAGTCTACATCAGTTATAGATAATTTACATATGTGAAACGAAAGACTATTTCTCGATTTTTTTTTTTTAAAAAAGATCTTAAATTATTTAAAAATGTACATATTTAGACTCATTCCGTTTCACAAGACAAAATGTTTTCTTATATGTAAAACTAAAAATACAACTTTGTTTAACAATACAGTATTTTAATATATATATAATATATTTTGGCATTCGTAAATTACATTTCACTTACGCAAAATTATACATTAAAATTGTGAAATCGTCTGCACAAACCATATAAATAATTTATTTCACATATGAACAACTGAATTACAATGAGGTTAAATATTTTATTTACTTTTTGTTGACGTCAAGTTCTTGTTCACATAGGTAAATTTCTTAGCTTTCCAGTTTCTTAGTAAATAGCTGTATAGATATGACCTTGTGGTTGTTACCATTTTGTTGTTGTTTTAGTTACCCAAGCAAGATGTGTTAATAAGTGTCCAAATGTTGGACAGTTGTATAATCTTTTTCCAGAAACGTAACTTTCTGAATATATCGCTATGTCAGAGTTTTTGTTTTCATTTAAATATCAAGTGGTGACGTTAAAATGTCATACTGGTATATAAAATTTATATTCATAATGCAAGAGCTAACGTAGCGGTATAATATATTGATATATGCATTTTGAGCCAGCTTTAATACAATTTTCACTTCGATGTTGATTCATTTAAGCCTAAAACAATATAACGGATACACGAAAGGTGTTCAGGGCACATGACAACCATCATAGCATCAGGGTGACTTCCGAAACTGACTTTCGATGTCAACACGACATAAATGCATTCCAATAACTGCCAGTAGCTGCCATTTAGACCACCTTGGCTGTTTACAAGATAAGGATTAACCGAGAGCTTCTGAATGGGAGGAGTTATTGCATCACTTGTAACTTCTTTTTCAATCATAGGGTAAATGCAGTTCTACAAATAGCCGAAGTGATCCGATTAGATTTCTCTTCGGGTGTTTCTACGAAGAAATTTCCAGCCAAAAAAGAAATGTTTTTTTTCTGTAAATTACTACTTTGACATAAATCAGAGGCATATGATTGGTTTCGCAGAAATTGTTAAGGTGGTTCGAATGTATTGGATGTTTAGAGCGCACAAACGGGTGAACAAATATATGTAACATCTCTAATCCATAATGTTTTGCATATAAAATGTAGACAGTCGTACCAAAAGGGACATTCACGGAGTCTGCACTTCTAGGCACTTTTAATGTTGAATGGCATACACTGTGTTTTTATAGAATTAGCCTTATATTGATTATTATCACCACCTTTTATGACAAGGAAAGAAGGAGGCACATTTTGAGGGCGGTGACGGCTGGGAGGGCACACCAGCATAACTTCGTTACTTAGCAATAAGATCTAGCATTGGAAAATACTACCTAACTAGCCGGATGAATCGAAAAGCAGATACAAATTCTCGTGATATCCGTAGTCCGATTTCTAATCTCGTAGTCTATGCACAATCGTAATGTATTTGACTGGAATGTATTTGACGCGTTGCACTTACTTTAATTGCTTTGCATCTTCTCCAAATGGTAACGATGATCAGTTAAAGCATTGCTGACAACTGCTTCACACTTCGAGTGCTCGTGAGACCGGAGATAAATATCGTCCGCTAATGTTAGTGACAGTTCGGAATCAACGAAATTTCTCCCATCGTGCACCACGCTGACGTAAAGCTACCAAATTATCATCGAAGTTAGGGACACGTTTCGTTGGAACTAGAGTCTCTTCTGTTCGAATTTGATCAATGACAAATTATTCAAGAAGACAGAGTCTTTCTACTTACCGGACTATGATACTTGCTTTTTTGTAGAGAGTGCTATCTCCCGTTGATCTTCACAAAACATTTGGGGAGACCATCCTGCTCTATTGTTGAGTCTTTCTGTATGAAATAAATTGAATAATTTGATTCTTGTATTGTTTGTTAAAAATTAGCTTTTATGATTTGACGTTTTAAAGAAATATTTAATTTCTTCAGGAATTTCATCATCGTTCAGGTACAGATTGTCTAGCATAATTTTATAATCTTCTTCTCTTCTTTTCCTTCTATTTTCCTTTTTTCTTATTTGCCTTTCTTGCTCAAATATCTGTTCCTCTGTCATAAACACTTGTTATATTTAATTTGATTTCCAAGTTGTTCTAGATTCTGTTATATTGTTTGGATTTTTTGCTGGTTTATTTTCACCTGTTTTCTCTTTGTTTCTTCATTTTGTTTTTGTTGTTGTCACCCTACTTTTTATTGTCCTTCTGACTTTTTTTATTTTCTGTCCCTTGTTGTTGTGGTTTCTGTATCTCCCTGTTTTGTTGTTTAGTTTTCTTCTTTGTAGTTGTTGTTGTTGTTGCTTCGACTCTTTTATTCAAGCCCCGTTCTTCCTGATTATTCGTTTTGGCCAAATACTTGTGTTCCTTTGTTTTTCGTTAAGGTAAGGTAAGGTACCAGTTAAAGCATGTGCGAGTCTGTTATTAGCACTTTCTCTAGCCTGCATCTGACACAACCGTAATCAATTTGTAACACTACTTCCCTCAACGTTTAGACCCTTCTAGTAGATCGATCTGTCATGTTACACGCTAATCAACAAATCAAGGAGTTTAGTGCCACGTGTCTTAGCAAAGGACGTATAATGCCTCCAATTGCTACATATTATTTTATGAGCACTCACTCCATATATACACCAGACAAAGAGAATTCCTTATGTTATTGTAAACATTCATTTTCAATGCAGCGATGGTGAAATATACCTGCGGATACCAATAACATTTTTTGTAATTTATATGCTCGATACGTATTCATGGCAACAGTAACCGCTTTTGCCAAAAGTAACACGTTACATTTTTTTATGGGCATAATATCCTTAACGCCTCAAAGCATTGATGATGAAATTTACGAACAGGCGTTTACCAATAACATTTTTTGTAATTTCTATGCTCGATATGTATTCATGGCAACAGCAAACGCTTTTGCCAAAAGTAACACGTTACATTTTTTATGGGCATAATATCGCTAACGCCTCAAAGCATTGATGATGAAATTTACGAACAGGCGTTTACCAAAAACATTATTTGTAATTTGTATGCTCGATACATATTCATGACAACAGTAAACACTTTTGCCAAAAGTAACACGTTACATTTTTTATGGGCATAATATTCTGAACGCCTCCAAAAGATATGCTGGTTTGCAAAGCCAGCTTCCGTTTAAAAGGAACGTATGTTGTTTGCACAATATACGTTGGTTGTGCTGAAACTCGAAATCACTCGGACCAAACTTAGATGTGTGAGTGACCAATAAAGGCGAGTCTATGTATACATTCAGCGAACTACCGACATACACAGATATTTGAAGATTTTTGTACAAACATTGCGATTTCCTGTCACATTAATTTGTAAGTTATTCATGTCACTACGTCAACCAACCTCTCTTATCATGTACGGGAATAACCCCCTTGAACGATATTATACTTCTCCAATGTTAACACGTTGTTTGCATTAATTTACAACTGACACCACTACAGTTTGGCTGGATTGGGTCAATGTTTTATGACGTAACTCGTTACTGCTCTCTTTCGAAAGTCTCCTTGGATTGGTTCGTCTTTTAGTTGATAGCTACACGGCTTTGTCTGAGATGTGAGACAAGTATCTCACACTGCAGAGAGTGCAGAAGTTATCCAAGGATCTATAACATGACTTAATTCACGAAGCTCATTTTAAAGGGATTTAAAGAAACCTTGTGAGTATCAACTCTTTGTTTATTATTTTGCAATAATGTATATGTTTCTCGCATCGTATGTTTTTTAAAAGATCAAAACTATGGAAGTTACTTTGTTCATATATGTGTTAAACATTTCTGCGATACCAGTACATTCCCTAGGGTCGGTGGTTCTTACCAGTGCTTTCCCAAATTCTTCATCCATAAATTAAATTGGCCGCCATGTCTTTCCGATCTTGTGCTGAGAAATGGCGTTAAACCTCATACAAAAATAACAACAATTATGTTGTAGTTCCTCGACTGCGCGTATTAAATACAATTTTATTCTGAAAAGTGTAGCAATGTAAGATCAGTACAACTTCTTTGGTTAAGGAGACGGACTTTATTAAAAGGGTACGGGTTCGAATAATATCCATACCGAGCCGGAATGATAGCATTTGTGAGCTTTTGAATAGGCTGTCGAGTGCTTCTATTCTTTGAAACACCGATTAAATAGGTGTAATACAAGACAATGAAAAATAAATAGCCTGCCTGACATGATTACACAATAAGATTTTACAACGTTTTAAGTACGATGTGTTTGTCTTCTGATATGTTATAATTTTATAAAACTTAGATAGATTTCTACGGCTTAAAACAAAATCAAACGCCTTAAGTGCACTTTTGGTAAAATAAATGTTAGACTGTTACGTGCCTACCTATTCATTTAACGTCTGCTATTTTTAATTCGGACAAAGGAAGAATGTTGGCAAAAGCTTGAAATATCAGCTAAACTATTACATTCAGACAAACGAGAAATAATGACGAGAGCTTGTATATCAGTTAAACTATTACACTCGGACAAAAGAAGAATAATGTCAAGAGTTTGTTTTAACAGTTACACATTTAAACTCGGGCAAAGGAATAATAATGGCAAGAGCTTGTCATATCAGCTACACATTTAGACTAAGACAAAGGAAGAATGGTGGCAAATAACTTCTTATATCCATTACAGTTTTGGACTGAACGACAAATATTGCAACGAACGTGTAATATCCATTACAATTTTAACGACCAGCCATAGACGGAATGAAGGAATTTATTTTATCTAAAGCAAATATAAATTTTAACTGCATGAATAGCACACATTTGCATTTATAGATCTGGATGAATGCACATCACTGACACACATTATCTGAGAGATTCTTTTGTATGACGTAGTAATGAAAATGAAAAGTCCATTGTTCGAAGAGAAGAGTATCGGAATAGTGTCGATAAACAGTTGATATTCTGTGTAAGTGCTTTTCATTTCGATGTTGACAACAATATGATTGCCACTATCAGGGTGCTAAAATAAAGCATAATGTATCCTACAGTCTAACAACTACTTCCTCTATTCACCATATCTCCTCGTAGGGTGTATGAAATAAACAGGAAAACAGCTAAAACTTGTAAAAGATACGATAAATCTTGATATGAATTTAAATGGTTAATTGATTACTATTTCATTTTAAGAATATCCACACTTGTGAAGATTAAAGAAATGGTTATAATCAATCAATCAATACAAAGAATTATTGTTTTCTCTCTCTCTTTCTCTCTTTCTTTGCACACACACACACATATATATATATATATATATATATATATATATATATATATATATATATATATATATATATATATACATGGAGAGAGAGAGAGAGAGAGAGAGAGAGAGAGAGAGAGAGAGAGAGCGAGAGAGAGAGAGAGAGATAACAATATATAATATACATTTGTTTTCTTTTTATAAATTAATTTATTCTGCAGTCGTCTTCCGTAAGTAGCCAACTTCCATTAATTAATCTGTTGTACCGCACGTAATGTAGTCATCATTATCTTAATTTGATGTGATGTAGTTTTCAATGGCTTGGATTTTGACGTACTGTAGTGATCAGCGGTTTAGATTTTGGCGTAGTGTACACTTCAACGGATTACATTTGACGTACTCTATGTTGTCTTCAATACGTCGATTTTGAATCCCTGTATTATGCAGTGGCTTGGAGTCCAACATATTGTAGTCCTAAATGGCTGAATATTTGACATACTGTAGTCTGTGTGTGGTGTAGGAAACCGGAAAATTCGGGCAATACCGCCGACTTTGAATATGAGACCACAGAGGGGATACGGAAATGAAGTTTGCAACGACTGCGTGATTCAGGCCATATTTATCTTAATATTGCGTCGTACATTTCACACTATATATATGTATTTTATTTTCATTATGCATTACTTGTAAATGGGGGAAATGTGATTACAATGGCCAATTGAGTACAAGCTGCATTCCTTGTCACTTGGGGTAATGTGATTAACATGGTTAATTTTTCAGGACACGTTCCATTCCTTATCACTGGCGGTAATGTGATTAACACGGTCAATTCAGGACACTGTATTCCTTCTCACTAGGGGTAATGTGATTTATATGGTCAATTTAGGACCTGAGATTACGATGGTTAATTCAGGACACGCTACATTCCTTGTCACTAGGGGAAATGTGGCCATGTTTGTCAGTGTATTGTGATAAATAAATCTGACCCAGCAACTGACACACATTAATAATATCAGATTTATTACACAGCAAGACAACTTTTAAAACTAGCCTGTGATAGACTTTACAATTATACTCTTTTTTCTAGTAAGACCCCACCCCTTCTTATAAACAATTCGATAACATACGTATTAGAACCTAATACATTAATACATACGTTAAAGAACAAAACAAAGTCATGAATTAAATACTCGATTTGGCAAATATCTTCTATATTTCAATTTACCCGTATTCATATCTATCATAGAGTTATTATAAGGAGAAACGATTTCATAAAAGTAGAGTGCATTATGAACTATTATCATTTGAATAAATGACACATATGTATAAATGACTATTTGGTTTGTAATTAACTTCTACCAAATTAAAATTAAAAATTATATATATATATATATATATATATATATATATATATATATATATATATATATATATATATAGAGAGAGAGAGAGAGAGAGAGAGAGAGAGAGAGAGAGAGAGAGAGAGAGAGAGCTATATTACCAGGTTTCATACTACAGTCTTGGAATGTGATAAAATTTCAATTTAATTTTCAGTTAAATTAAGAAACATTTATGGTCCAGATATTATCAATCCTCGACTATGATCTAATTCAAATTTAACTAAGAATAATATATATCACTGTCTCAAACAGATATTTAAAGGAAGCATAAATAAATAATAAATATATTAATAAAAATGACACATATAATAATCAAAAATAATTAAGCAGCAATAAAAAACTGTCACAAAAACAAAATATCACTGGTAATCATAAATCCATGACTAATAAGATTTTCTTCCAAACTTTTGTTTGTGATTATGACATAATTAATTATGTATCACCTGTGCTTAATAAATTAATCAGAAATAATTAGGAAAAAGGGTTAGTGAAATAAACGTTCAAAATTTATGAAATTAAGTTGGCTTACTGATTTAAGTTAACAAAATTAAATATAATTTTTAAAACACGATCGATCGACTGAACTAAAATGCAAACACGGCATAATTTATGAAACGTCAATGTCTTTAAGAAATACCGAATATAACAATAACAAGATCAAACAAACAAATTACGAGAATAAGTGGAACAAATATTTATAAAAGTCACTATCTAAATTTATAGTCAAGGTAAATATAGAAATGCTAGCAAAACGTAGGAACCTTAAAACATAATTATGAAAATTATAAAAGTAGTTAACTTAAAGCGCAATTATATAATTAATTTAAATAAATATAAAACTCATTTGCTCAAACAAATTACTCAGATGAATATAAAACGATCAATTAAAATGGTTAATAAAATTTCACTCGATCAAAATGATTATTCAAGTGCGTACCAAACACGTTAATAATACATGAAACACTGAAATAGATCTTTAAAATATAAATATAGTTAATCATTGATCAATAATTGCAGTTGTATCATGTGATAAATGTAGGAAAGATTTCCATTGGTCAAAACATGACAGTGTGATCAGACCCATTTGTGTTTTTTTCTTTATAAACTATACACATTACTAGTTTATACTAACGTTTAAAAATAGTCAAGTTCAAAGTAATACACATTGAATGCGAAGACATGCACACTGCACTCCACTAGATGTCACTGGACAGTTCATTTCTTGAATTTTCATCCGAGAATGAAAATACTTTTGCATTAAAGATACTAATACAATATAACTAGTGATATTTTTATAAAGTTAATTACTGATTCAACTAATAGCTTTTACGCTGAACCTAAACTACCAGCCACACATATTTTTAGATTCTTTTCCCGTGACAAGGCGGCTACAAGAATCAGTATGCGCCTTAGACATAAGTAAATTTCATTTTTACTCTAACACAGTAGCACACTTCTTATGACCCTCAACTATCTCTCCAGTTATATATTTACCTTTCTAGAAGACACACGTAATTACGTAAGCTCATTCGGCTGCTCATTTGCAGCCCAAGTTACTATTAATATCCCATGCCAGTTAATTATAGCGGGCAAGCATCAAGCAAGCCATCCCATTTTCAAGCTTAACTAAAAGCAAGCTTACGAATGTAGCTTATATGTGAATGTATATACGCTAAGCGCATGATAGCTATGCTTACGCCTTCAAACCTTAAAAATACGAGTATCAAAATACATAACTATCTAGTGTGACCTTCAAACGACACTAATGGTAGGTTAATATTTTATTTAGAAATTGAATAAATTATGTTTGCTGAAGACAATTACACCTGTCTTCTGCTAGATTTAACGAAAGGCGATGGAACTTACAATTTCATTTTGAGCTTTTTCACAATGGTCAATAGCTGTTCATAGGGCCCAATGGCTAGCTTAATTATGTTTCCCACTTCCTCATTCGTAACATGGTCGCTATATGTAATGCCAAGCAACCTTCTACAGCATCTCATTTCAACAGCTTGTATCCTTCGTTCGAGATCCACTGTGAGGGTCCATGACTCACAGTCATATAGATATAAACATGCAACCACGGAGCGCATCAGTCGGATTTTTGAGCTGACTGAGGTGTTTCTGTCTTTCCAAACTGTCTTCAACCTTGCCATTGCTGTTATTGTCAGCTCAATCCTGGACAATATTTCTGGTTTCGATCCCTCGTCTGCCACGATGGCTCCTAAATACTTGAATCTATTAACTGTTTCCAGGTTTTGGCCACTAATGATGATGTCAGTGCTGATGCCACTGGTGTTATTGGTCATCAATATGGTCTTTTCTGCACTGATTTCCATACCAAAATCAGTAGCTCTCACGTCCCGTTTTTCCACCAACTGAGCTAGCTCCGCCTCATTTCCTGCAAGGCCATAGATGTCATCAGCAAAGCGCAGATTCGTTATTATTCTGCCTCAAATATTGACAGTTTATTCATGGTCTTCCAGTGCATCTGTCATGACTCGTTCAAGGAAGACGTTGAAGAGAGTAGGTGAAAGCAAGCAATCCTGTCTGACTCCCACAGTTGTCCTATACCAATCTCCTATTTGACCGTTGAAGCATACTGCGCTGGTGGCCTTGCTGTAAAGGCTTTCTATGACTTTGATCAGGTTAGCGTTGATGTTGTACAGCTTCATGGTGGACCAAAGGGCTGCATGCCATACCCTGTCAAACGCCTTCTTAAAATCTATAAAAACATGATAAAGGTCTTGTTGGTGCTGGAGGTATTTCGCACATAGTATTCTCAGGTTTAAAATCTGTTCAGTTGTGCTTTGCCCTGGTCTAAATCCTGCATGTTCTTCAGCTCTGATTTCCTCTGCCCGCGGCTTCAGTCTGTTTAATATGATTTTTAGCATGACTTTGATTGGGTGGCGTATAAGATAGATCGTACGATAGTTCTGACATTGCTGCAAATTGCCTTTTTTAAGGAGAGTTACTATGAGTGTCTGAGTCCAAGGTGTTGGCCATTCACCTGTCGGCCACTTTTTGTTGCAGATTGTTAGTAGGGCGCTTATCATGGCTTCATCCCCTTCATGGACTAGTTTTGCAGGGATATTGTCTACTACTGCTGCCTTCCCTTTCTTCAATGCTTTCACTGCAGCCTCTACTTCTTCTCGGAGGATGGGGTAGTTTTCAGTGTTAGTCACTGATGAGGTATTGAGTATGTCTGTGTCACCTGTAGGTCTGTGGTTGTACAGGTCTGAGCAGTATTATGTCCATCTCTTAAGAATGTCTTGTTCTTCTGCAAGACATTTCCCTCCCTTATCTTGAATGATGGACGAGCGTCCTTGTTTTATACTGGTCAGGTCTATTCATATTTATTTTACTAAATGTTCTTTTTAATTTGGTCATAGTGTAACGGGGGCTTTATACATTGTCGTCGAAACCTTTTATGAAAAGTAATTACTCCGCTTTCTAATCTACATTACGGAAAGGGCATCGAAGAAAACGTTTTACATATTGGGGTCATACTCCCTGGTGTGTAGTTATTATAATCGAGTGAAACTTTCTTCGATGCTTGGTTTGGGATTTTGACAGATTCATCTTGTAATAACAGATTATGGGGTCCCAGACCGTTGAAACATATCTTAAAATAAATCTTCAAATCCCTTTACAACTGTTTTTTAAACATGGTAATGACATGTTAAGTCTCAATAACGACACACTATGGATTGCCCTGGTTTAACTTATTGAATGTTAAGGCCACATTGCAGATAGATAACATATGTGACATCGAAATATTGTGGTCGCTATTACTCAAAAAACATGTTCCTTGCAAGGAATATGACGTATGAATGTAAGTAAGAAATTAGCTTTGTCTCATTTGTGTTATAATGCATTTCGGGGCTTTGGAACTTCACATATTTTTTTGTCCTAAGTAAACTTCTGGTTTGAGTCGGGATTGAGTTAAAATCAATCAGAAAGGAAAAGCAATTCATCTGTACATGTAGGTTTTGATTACAAATGAAATAAATATTGCAAGTAAAACTAATGGTAATGTATTGCAGTTCTTTCTTGATATCATACGTCTGGCTTACGGATTGTGTTAATTCGAATGATAACATTAAGCCAGCAGAAGTTGGATTTGGCAAGTTAATGACTTATCTGCTTACGAAAATGAGTAAACATGTTTATAAAGGGCCCAACATTAATAATATATTTTCCTTCCAGTCTGGAAATGTATGTGACATTTTGTATGTGTGAGCAAACACGTGTGGGATTTATTTAGGTTTTCTACCTTTGCGTATCATTCTGTTGGAGCTAGGGGGAGGGTGTCATTAATACGTAAGAATTTGGAAGAAGTTAAGAGTTAAGAAATGCATTTTATCATGAAGAACTAAAGTTGTGTATCACCTGCATAACCATGGTCACATATATTTATTACCTTTTTGTCTCACCCGGATAGACATCGCGTGATTAAGCTACGACATTTTCATCTTACTTGCATAAACATGATGGGACGTACCTATCACTATTTTATCTTACTTACATAAACATTATGGCAGTCGCTGCATTAGTGAAGGAGTCCATGTTAAGATTCTATCTTAATGACTATCTGCACTATATTGTGTGTGCGCTATATATTTTCGTTTTCGTGTAGGGATAGCCTTATTCTATCAAATTCTCCCCAGTTGTTTCTTGATCAATCATTCAGATCAATATCCCTTAATGTGTTTTGTTGCGTTGTTATTATGAGACTTTCTTCGCATACCTGTATGATTTATTTGGTCCACTGTGCTCGAGTGGGGTCTTTACTCTCTTTATTATGTTTATATTTCTCCCGACTTTAGTTATGTCGCCTCTAGTCATATATTTTCAACATTTCCATATATTCCAAAAGTTTATTTCTCTCCGCATGGGTATATTCTAAAAAGTGGACGGCATAGCAATATGAGACACATAAATAAAAAAAACAAAATAAAACCGTAAACTATATTATTTTTACTAGTGTATATATTTT
Source organism: Unio pictorum (assembly GCA_030141615.1). NCBI lineage: Eukaryota > Metazoa > Mollusca > Bivalvia > Unionida > Unionidae > Unio > Unio pictorum. The sequence continues at coordinate 644,605 of JARLTB010000070.1, read as the reverse complement.
TGTTGTGATTGTGATTACTCTCCCTCCAAGAGGTCGTTTTTTCCCAACTCTTTCACGGGCCTATTCACTTAGCGGAGCGCCATGTGACGTAGCCATATGACGTCATAAAACCGTACTTCCTCCCTTTATTCGAACTTTGCACTATGTTTAACTTATTGTGCTGCGTTTTCCACTGTCATCCGCATCTAATACCACGTTTTGCTGAATTGACAATATTCTTGTTTTTCATTCTGTATGCATAACATTATACACGGAACGATGACACTTAGTGAGAGATGCATCTTGTTGCGCACTATGAAATCATATAAAGGTAAATTGTGGACGTCTATATCGTGCTTTACCACACTGAAGTTAGTTTTTTAACAGCTGTTACATCTGTTCATGCCCGAATAATTAAATTAGATTATTGCATACATAGGTCAGTACCAAACACATACATTTATTTTAGATTTCAAGGTCATTTTTGAGGTACTGGTTTTGCAACATGCAAGACATTATCAGTACATATTAAACTCTTATAACAAATTATGTGTAGCCCATGCCCTAATTAAAAGACGAAAGAAATTGGCTAACTAATCTATAACTAATAACTAATCTTATCAATGCTATCAATTTGAAAATCTGATATGTTAAAACATTAGGTTTGGGCTTAATTGCAATTGCAGATTAATTAGGTGTTATGTATTTTCAATGTAATTATTAAATATGTTTGAAATATTAAATAGTAACACCAAATACTACAATTGCTGGGTGAAATTCTTTATTATAGGTTTCTGAAAGAAAAAGTACTTTTTTATGAATTATTATTTTGAGAGAAAACTAGTGAAGCATGGAAGGAAAGAACTAAAATAAAGCAAAAGCAACTATATAACATAAACTTACACATCTTTTGTTACGTGAAAATACTAAACATATTTGCTTTTGTGTTAGGACATGTTTTACCTCATCTGTCCAAGAAATTTACTTGAAATATCTCAAATATATGATCTCCGTGTTCATATTATGACAATAAAATGTTGTACACTAGCCATTAATATGAATGGATACCTCTATATGGTTATATTTGTACTTGCATATCGTTAAATGTCATAGCAACGCAATGATGGCTGTAGTGTGATGACTCAAAGTATAGTACTACATAAAATTCAGAAAGAGAGAAAAATAATAATGTAGTTCAGAAATAATAATAATAATAATAATGTAGTTCAGAAAGTGGCGACCATTTGATTCTCAGAATTACGTTTTTTCTTAATTTACATTTTACATAATAATTGATGATTGGATTGTGACATTGTATGATATGGTAATGACTTGGTTAATCGTTGTTTCGTAAAATATTGTTACTTGGATATCGTGAATGGTATTCATACTTTTAACTCTTGTGAATTATACAGAGTAACATTTTGCTCCCTCACTTTGGTGGAAACAAGGCTTTTATGTTAGAGATACCAATGATAAAGTCAGAAAAACAGTTGATGTGTGCATTCAGTTTTATTTTTTGAATAAATTGATAGTGATGTCGTTTCCAGTATACATTTGTATTTCATGATATGAACTAGACCTTGGACAGGGCTGTCGACAGTAACGCTAATGACTGGTTTATTAGTTGGATCAAGAGTGTTGAAACTTTGGCATTTAGTATACCACTTCCAAATGTTTGTGCACATTGCTATCATAATTTTCATAATATTTCCAATAAATTTACTTATTTTATTAAAAGGACAAAAGTAATGTGTTAACATGGCTTTTAGGTATTGATTGTGTAGAAATAACCAAAAAAACTCTCAATATTGTTAGGGCGTGTTAAAGATCCAACATGGCAAAATATATTAAATGCTCATTGTCAGCAAAGTTGCAATAAACGGATCTATTCTAGCAGAATATGTTGTCTGAATGCAATCTTTTACTCTTTGTATTTCCTTTGAAATCGTTTGCAAGTAACATATCATATATAACATGTACTTAATTTAATTGATTGGGTTTTAGATGTATGCTAATTTCGACAGTTAATAACAATAAAAAGTATGCAAATAGTAATTTATCATCAGACCCTAATTAAAGACACCTCATGAATGAAATAATTATTTTGATAGGACTTAAATCCAAAAAAGTGAATATAATTCAAATGATTTGGTAGAAAGGGAGAGAAGGAGTTATTTCACTATTATTTTGTTTATTTTAACTTCTACATGATCCCATTTAAATGAAGCGCAGATGCAGGATACTGATGGACTCTATGTGTCCAGCGAAAAATCACATATCTCTTGTCACACTTGTGTTAAACATTAAGTTAGAACTAATGTTACTTTTTATTACTGTAAGTTCATGGTTATGTAGAGCGTGTTATTTTACTTTGATGTGCACAATAGTATGCATTTGATAGGGACTATTTCTAACCGTTTTACAATTCATTGCATCATCAGTACGTTGTATTCTCGCTCGATTCGCATTGAAATTCACTTGTCCGTTTCTTTGAGTTTTACTTAATCATGGCTGTAATATACAGATAAGATTAAAAGTAAACACGCATACCACGGATATTGAGAGGACAACGTAATACTGTCTAAATTTTGTATTCATATGCATTTCTCCATGCAGTTAGTACATGGCTTTTGATTATGGATTGTGTAGAAATAACCACAAAAACACTCTCGATTTTGTTAGGGCGTGTTAAAGATTCAACATGGCAAAATATATTAAATGCTAATTGTCAGCAAAGTTGCAATAGACGGACCTATTCTAGCAGAATATGTTGTCTGAATGCAATCTTTTACTCTTTGTATTTCATTTGAGATCGTTTGCAAGTAACATATGATATATAACATGTACTTAAATTAATTGACTGCGTTTTAGATGTATGCTAATTTCGACAGTTAATAACAAAACAAATTATGCAAATAGTAATTTATTATCAGACCCTAATTAAAAGACACCTCATGAATGAAATAATTATTTTGATAGGACTTAAATCCAAATAAGTGAATATAATTCAAGTGATTTGGTAGAAAGGGGGGGGGGGAGGAGTTATTTCACTATTATTTTTTATTTTTACTTCTACATGATCCCATTTAAATAAAGCGGAGATGCAGGATACTGATGGACTCTGTCCCCAGCAAAAAATCACATATCTCTTGTCACACTTGTGTTAAACAATAAGTTAGAACTAATGTTAATTTTTATTACTGTAAGTTCATGGTTATGTAGAACGTGTTATTTTACTTTGATGTGCACAATAGTGTGCATTTGATAGGGACTATATCTAACCGTTTTACAATCCATTGCATCATCAGTAAGTTGTCTTCTCGCTCGATTCGCATCGAAATTCACTTGTCCGTTTCTTTCAGTTTTACTTAATCATGGGTGTAACATACAGATAAGATTAAAAGCAAACACGCATACCACGGATATTGAGAGGACACCGTAATTCTGTCTAAATTTTGTCTTCATATGTATTTCTCCTAATAGTTTGTTCAGTTGACTTGGTTACTTCCATGGCTAGCCAAGAAAAAGACAAAATATTGATTGGCTAACTAAGGTCATGTGACGTGAATCGGAGTCTTACACATATGAATGCAGACAGTATACTGACAGATAGATGTCAGAGCAATAAAGTATGAATATCGAAGTAGAAAAGAATTTCGGCCATGTATTGCAAAACCATCAATTATATATTTGAAATAACTGATATTAACTTTGGCACTTTAAGAATCTCAAACACTGAATCAAATTTTTATGAGAAATGTATATAGATTTATTACACGATTGCTATCGAAGTTAAATGCCTTATAATTATTATCTTCTAATTCTCTATAAAGCAGATGCTATCTCCCACAACAAGACACGAGGTAGTACAATATATTGTCTGGCTCCCAGCATTAACAGGTTCGTATGGGCTGGTGGATCTGGTGGCTGGATAATGTGACTGGGTGGGGCATGATGCTCCAGTGCTAGTCATCACTATAAACTGTCACACTGCATAGATCGTGCCGATGTGACTGCAAATTGTTTTAGCTACGTTAAAAATCCAAATCACGCCCACTTTCGTCATTTTCTGAAATATATCAGGTGTAATAGTTATATATTCCTCATGTAAAGAAAATGTACGTTTTCGTTTTTCATATTACAACGGAGGCTGATCCTACCCAAACCCCACGTAAAATGAGCCTTACGCACTCACTTGTTAGTAAAGTAAATGTTGTCTACAGTTAGTTTATTAAAATTATGACCTACAAACAATTCAAATGCAGGAGCTTCTGGAAGGTTCCTCTGCAGAACTCCTATCATGTCTCAATGTATAGTTTCGTATTGTGTCACCCTAATACTTACGGTAAAAGACATGACCCTAATTATCACAATCCCAGCATTTTTCACTTGACACATTAGCTAACTCTGTAACGTAGTTAAAAGTTACTTTGCGTTAGGCTTGAAAATGGGTTGACTTGTTGTTGACTGCCTGTCACGGTTAGACAATCATTGGAAATCAAATGCGTAATTTGGGCTTCAAATGAGCAGCCGACATGGCGTTCGTATTTATATGTGTCTGCTACAGAGATAAATATCTAAACAACTAGATGGTTGAGGGGTCATACAAAGTATGCTGATTTGCGATAGTACTATTGAACTTTATTCATGCATAAGGCACAAGCTGATTCTTTTAGCTGTCATGTCACATTACAACATTCAAAATGGCTCTTTCATGTATAAATAAATGAATGTAAAAAGGAGGGGTCGGTGGAAGTGTTGGTTCAGTATAAAAGTCAATAGTTGCAAAAGGAATTAACTGTAATACCTCAGTCAGAAACAAGCATTATTTCAATTAAACCACATGAGTTAGTTTTTATATCTTTCATTAAAGTACTAGTGTCATATTTCTGCAATAGGTAATCGTCAGACGAAACTTAGCAAAGCCAAAAATGTCCAGTGCGACCTCCCTTTACATGTTCAAGGTGTGAGAAAGCTTGCCAGTAGCTTCTCGTGGTTAGGTGTTTTCTTTCCGTAGTTTTCTCGGGTTCTCCCTACGCTATTAATACTAAACGCCATGTATATCGTGTGCTGAAAAATGGCGTTAAACCTAACAACAACAACAACATGTTCAAGGCTCTCCTTTAGCGGTATTTTTGGATCAAACCTTGAACACTTGCCCATCTGTTTTATCCGCTATCTGCTAGGTTGACAGGGAATCAGTTTAAGTACACAACGTGTCAGATGTGTTTACTTCTATCTCTAGTATCAAAAAGTAGTTTAGTTATGACTTAATTCGTCTCAGTATTTAATGAACAAATGCACGTACAGATTGGATTCTCGATTCATGTTTACCTTGGGAAATTCAATGACGAAATGCACGTACACAATAAAATAATAATGATCTTAATTTTGATTATTATTCTTTTATTAGATTAAATGTACGTGTTCGTTCCTCATAGTACAGCGGAGGCTGATCCTAGCCCAAACCCACGTAAAATGAGCCTTAAACCATCACTTCTTAGTAGAGTAAATGTTGTTTACAGTTAGGTTATTAAAATTACGAGCGACAAACAATTCAAATGTAGTGATCTTGTGAGGTGCCTCTGCAGAACTCCTATCATGTGTCCCTGAATACTTTCGTATTTTGACACCCTTTTACTTAAGGTAGAAGGCATGACCCTAATTATCACATTCCCTGCATTTTTCGGTTTACACATAAGCTAAATCTGTAATGTGGTGTAGATTTATATTCAGTTAGGCTTGGAAATGGGTTGACGTCTTGGTGACTGCCTGTCACAATTATACTAGCATTGGAAATCAAATGCGTAACTTGGGGTTCAAATGAGTAGCCGACTTGGCGGTCGGAGTTGTATATGTCAGCTACAGAGATAAATATCAAAACATCTAGATGGTTGAGGGATGATGAATAGCATGCTGATTTGTTATAATACTAGTGAACGTTATTCTTGCATAAGACATATACTGATTTTTTTAGCTGTCTACATGAAAATATTCAAAATGGCTGTTTCCTGTAAAAATTGATGATTGTAAAAGGGTGGGGGTGGTGGTGGTGGTGGCAGTGTTTGTTCAGTATAAATGCCACTAGTTACAACATGAATTAACTTTAATACCTCGGTCATAATCGTACAAGAATGCTTGGAACAAAAAGCTAGGTTTTATTTGTTTCTTTAATGTAATATTATCATTTGTCTGAAATACGTCATCGTCGGGCTAGACATTGCAAAACAAAATTGTCCAGTAAGACCACAGTTGCCCCGTCCATCCCTTCGTGTTCTCCAATTCACCCCCTTCTGTACATGTTCAAGATGTGAGAACGCTTGCCAGTAGCTTCTCGTGGATAGATGGGATTTTTACCCGGAGTTTTCTCGGGTTCTTCCTCCACCATTGATATTAAACGCCATGTATATCGTGTGCTAAAAAATGGCGTTAACCCTACAACAACAACATGTTCAAGGCTCTCCTGAAGCGGTATTTTTGGATCAAACCTTGAACACTTGACCATCTTTTTTATTAGCTATATGTTATGTTAACAGGGAATCAGTTGAAGTACACAACATGTGAAATATGTTTACTTCCATCTCTGGTATCAACAAGCAGTTTATGAATGACTTTATTCGTCTCATCGTCTCAGTATTTAATGAAAAAATGCACATACAGATTCTAGAATCTTGTTTACATGTAGAAATTCACTGAAAATATACAGATCGGATTCTCAAGTCTTGTTTACCTTGGGAAATTCAATGACCAAATGCACCTACAGATTAGATTATTGATTCTCGTTTACATGTGGAAATTTAATAAAGATAATGCACGTATATGGTGCACAACCTTCTTCGTCCAAGGGCCAGATAGCATTTACTAAAATTTAAGATTCGGCTAATGTAGTTATGTGAGAAAGCTTGCCAGTAGCTTCTTGTCGGTCGATGGTTCTTTCTGGGGTGATTCCGATACTTCGTCCACCATTAATACTGGCCTGAAGGCCGGATAGAACAAGTTCTCGGCCCTTCAAGACGGCGGTTGTGCACCGCTGACGTATAGCTTAGATTCTCGATTCTTGATTACATGTGAAAATTCAACGAATAAATGCACATATAACTGGGATTCTCGATTCTTGTTTACAAGTGGAAATTCAACAAATATATGCATTTTCGGCTTAGATTATAACTTTATATTGCTCGATCGTTACTCGTTTGACTCGCTACCATCTCTCTCTCTCTCTCTCTCTCACACACACACACACACACACACACACACACACACACACACACACACAAACAAAGAGACACACACCAAAGAAACAAACATATGCACGAGATGTTATACGTGTATAGTATTCAAGTTGTTAAAATACTAGAGATTTATGGGAGAAGTTAATATTTATCCGATGAAGGGTGCGGGGCATAATGGTTGTATATCCTTTTTAGACGGAAAAATACGATCATACAGAACTTGGCTTAAGTTTAAAAAAAGTCCTTTCAATGTTGAGATATTTTACTTTAGGTTTTTTATTTCATGTTCCTGCTGTTTTGGAGATGGTTGTTCATACACCGGAAAATTAAACTTCTTCCTACATGAGATTATAGCATAACATATTGAGGAGCTGTGTGCTTTTTATAATAACAGTTTTTTATATCACTATCATATGGATTTTCATAAAATCTAAACACGTGCGATAACGAGGTATTTTATTTTAATATATTTTAGGACCATAGGTAAATATTGTTACATGAAAGTTTAAATATTGCTTGCCATGGGGAATTATTCATACTATTTTGTATCCTACATGCCTAGGTGGGTCAGGTGTTTCTTTTTTATAAAAGGGTTCTCGCTTAAGATTTGGTAAATAGGTATAGAGTTTCTGGTCATTGTCCTTAGTGACTAGTTTTTCAGCATACGATTCTGAAAGCTTTTGACAAATAGTTTTCTTTAAATATACGGACGATAGGGTCGTGATAGATTTTTTATGAGATTTTTTGTTGGAAGAATTATGTTTCGTACTCATAAACACATGCTAGGAATTCAGGAAGATAGGAAGAAGAAAAGGATGAATTCCTAGATAACAGATGTCACCAGGTGACGGAAATGTCTTGGGGAAAATTCAGGTACAGAATCGAAGCTGGCATAAGAAGACAAACATCTATTTTCTGCTGATACGGAAAAACATTATTTATGAGGTTAGTCCACTAATGTTTTTTTTCAAGAATCTTCTCCATAACTTATATGAAATAACTCTCTCAAAAGAAAGAGTCACTCATAACGGTGTAGATACGGCTACATCTTTGAGAGAGAGAGAGAGAGAGAGAGAGAGAGAGAGAGAAAGAGAGAGAGAGAGAGAGAGAGGGAGAGAGAGAGAGAGAGAGAGAGAGAGAGAGAGAGAGAGAGAGAGAGAGAGAGAGAGAGAGAAAGAGAAGACTCTCTTGAAAGAGTATCGCAACGATGATGAGAAGCAGCTACATCTGTAATGAAAAAACGAACATTCCGCTAGATTCAAAGTATAAGGGACATTATTTAAATAATCAACACACATATATTACTACATTCTAGAAACACTTCTATAAACTTTATAATCAAAATTCATGAAATACATATTATATTTTCCTTATTAAGCTTTCCAACTTCATTCATTCGTATAACGTCTGCACCTTAGAATATTATACAAATAGTTAATTCTCGATCAAATTCAAGGTAGCCATAAGTATAAATTGTAATAACTGTAATTAATGCAACAATTAATAAAAAGAAATGCATTTTACTCATTTTAAAATAGAATATTGATTTCGAATATGTTGCTAGATATTACTCTTTCTTGCTTAAAGAATACTTTATTTCAACATTAAATCTAAAAAAGAAGTTGGTAGCGAATTCAACTTTTACCATAAAAATTACATACGAATTCTTTAAAACATAAAACATTATATTACAATATAATTATAAATAAAAGAATTCAGTAGCAATGTTGCAAACATATCAATTTTACCATTAAAATCTCAAACATGAAAAATACCTATTTCTAAAAGAAGTTACGACATATACAGTTCTTACCTGTAATGAAAAACTGAACATCCCGCTAGCTTCAAAGTATAAGGGACTGACCTAGACAATATACGCCTCTTACTTATACTCGTTTGGCGCAAGTCAGGACCAAATATGGTAATCCCTTAATATACTAAGCCAGCAGCGATGTCTGTTCATCATTAGATAAGAACCATTTTGTTTTACGTCACTAACAGTAGGCCAGACAGTCTTAGTCACCGGAATGGAAATTCGCCAATGCGTAATCTTGAAATTTGTCTGGTATTTAGAACTATATATTTCTTACAGAGCAGCTAGGGAGTTCTTACTGAATCTGCGAAAACAGCATACAATGTCTTTAGTAACATCATACAGTTATATTCCACACAACAATGTACATTCGTATAGCTAGTGATGTACGTTACCAATTGTATGCTTGCACAACAACTATTTTCATTCCATTAATATATAGGTGTGCTTTTGAAATAAATTAAATTAATCTTAATATATTTTAGAAACTTACTTTAATATACATGAATAAACATTACTTTAATACAATTTAAAGAAAATATCAATCTTATTAATTTTACTAAAAAAAACTATCCTAACAGATTAGATGTTTTTACAGAGTAGAAAAAGATGGTCACAGACTGGTTCAATGAAAATGAATGAGCGGTTTAACTGGATAAAAAGACGTTAACCTGTTTAAAATGGAAAGAACCGGGTTAGTGAATTCTGAACCTGTTTCTTTCTAGCTATTTGAGTGTTATCCATAAAAAAAATTGTAGGGAACAAGAATGAAAGGTAATCTGAACGTATGAACGCGTACGCTCGAAAGGTGTATATGAATGTTTGTCTGTACTTTCATTGCTAAATGGGTGTGAATAAATGTTTAACGTAATTGTAATTTTAGATTTAAATTAGTAGATTGAGTATTATATCACAGAAGCGGTCCGGGAGTTTGGATGTTGGGTGGTATAATTGTATGGGAAAGTGTAGCAAAGATATGCAAGGACGATATAATTGACAGCAAATACGTTTTCATCATAATCAATACGACCATCATTATTCAGACCTTTAAAATAAATAGCCAAAATGATGAGAAATAAACGTTTTCGTAGTAATTGCTTCAATAATTTGGTCTCATAAATGGTAGTGGACTGAAAGAGAGACAAATCAAGCTCCTATGCAAGTCCATCTCTTATTCTATGCGACGAAATTGTTCAAGACTGTCTCGAAGACTTCACGTAGTCTGACATCAAATATGTAGCAACTACTACGTGTAATCTGCCATACAATAACGTAGCTACAACTACACGTAGTGTTCCATCAATAAAGTAGCTACAACTACACGTAGTCTACCATAGACTAACAGCTACAACTGCACGTAGTCTGCCATCATTAATGTAGCTACGATTACGCGTATTCTGCAAATCAATAATGTATCTACGAATATACATAGTCTGCCATACAATAACGTACCTACGTTACACGTAGTCTGCCATCCATCATGCAGCTACGACTTCACACAGTCTGCCGTACAATAATGTAGCTACGACTACACGTAGTGTGCTTTACAATAAAGTAAGTACGATTAACAAATAGTCTGCGAACAGTAACGTAGCTATGACTTCAAGTGGTCTGTCCTTATCAAAAAACTGTCTCTAAGACTAAATGCAGATTCTATAATGATTTCAATGTATTTGGCATATTATGTTTTTTAACTTATAAATGATGAAAACTTTTTGGAATGTTTAATGGTTCACGACAATATAAAATATCTTACCTTACAAAGTCTCCAGAAAAAAAGAAAACGTATTTTGCTGAATACGTTATGTGAAAGCGTCCTTAACTGCAAAAGCAGGTGAGGCGAACTGTGAAAGCGTTACATGTACCTATCGATATATAGATGGGTTATATCTATTTCCAGATACCGGCGTAGGTGACACACCTGGGTGCATGTGTGCAGAACTTTACATGTATATTAATTGATGTGTAGTTTCGTTATATACCTGTTCAGCAAAGAAAATATAACGTGTACTTACTTTTGTGCCAAAAAAATTGTCTATAGTCGAAATGCAATAAATAAAATAGATTCATGCGGCATTTGTTTACTCTCTAAAGTTAAGACGTGGTTACGCACATAGCTTTTTGCTAAGTTAATACTATTTTGCATAAAATCATAAGTGTAGAAGACATGTCTCTAGTGGCTGCGCGAAGGAGTGGGGAGTGACATGTAGCAATTACTCTAGTCACCAGGCGACGGAAATGCTATTCTTTTATTGATTTTTGCAGTTGACCGTTTTATCAATTTCACTTGAACCTTATTGTAACGGAGGCAGTTCTTTAAAAACTTCAATTTTGAATCTGGTGCGGGTGGAGAGTTGTTCGCAGCTGACATGAGAAACTGTTTTCTGTATCTAAATAGTGCGCCTCTAAAATTGTAATGTTCCCAGGCACCTCAATCCGTCGCGTAAAGCTCACTGATCCGTTTGTTCATGAGTAGTAAAAAACGACCTTACGTACATATGCAAATCCTGAAACTTTTCCGCATTCCCAGAACGTAATTGAAAAAAGAGATTAAAAAACAAAAGTCACAAATTACCGAAAGGAAAATAAATATACGTAAGGAACGGGATATAATACTCTTGTGCCGAAAACTGTTACATGCTTATCCAATTTCAGAACTTTAATAAAATATGTTTCGTTTTCGACAAGTTGAAGATAAATTGTTAGATATGAGTTTAACGCGTATTCCACGTGAAATAGCCCATTTCAGAGTAAACGGTGAAACATATGATAATTATTGAAAATATCCCGAGATGAAAACACTCTGACATCTATGTATCATTTGAAGAAATGAAATCAACCGTTTAACACTGATGTTGCGTATATAATCTATCCTCACCCATTCAAACCCATTCAAACGATAAAAGGTCCAGACGGTCTTCGATGGCAGATTTAAAGTGATTTTTCATAAATTGCGACTCTGTGGTCTTAAAATAATTATATACAAGAACAAGATGCAACACACTTTTGTCAAATTCAACAAGTATTTTATTTCCTTAGAATACAAGAGTAAACATGCTTAAAAAGAAGTTACGGAATTGCGAACTAAATTCCAAATAATCCTAACATCATAAACACAAGACCTCATAATTAAAGTTCTGAATAAACTTTAGAGAAAATCCAAATTAAATCCAACGCTTAAAGCGTCGATGTGCTAGTGGTGGTTCCTGTAATGATGATGTGTATATATATTAAATTCAAACAGTAAAGGCAAAATATTTGATAAAGTTGACACTCCTTTAATTTTAAAGATCAAGATTTCGCCCTATGGTAAAATAATAAAAATATGCAAACAATTGTAAAGACAAATACTTTTAATTCATGTATTAACTTCAACATAAAGTTGCAGTTTTTGGTTTGTACAATACAATGCATATTAAAATTTAAATTTTCTTTAATGTACAGATTATATTGAAAGTCTGATGAAAACAGCATTCCGAATTGGACAGGTAAATGAAGAAGGAGTCAACCTTTGGGTATCACCACCTATGTGTAGTCTGTATGAGAAGCCTGATAAGGATATTGCTACTCAGATCCTTCTTAGAAGGTTTAATTGCTGTCAACCTCATGAAAGCATATGTAGTTCAAGTTTTGATAAGGAAAAGCAGTGCTGATCCTCTGAACAGCACATGATGGAATAACGACTCTCGCTTCCTTGTCCATGAAGTGCCAACATCACCGGACAAATTGTCTATATTCTGTATACATATGTCCTCTGAAATAATAATTTGAAAACTAAGTTGAGATAAATTATGCTTTGTACATTAGATCAAATTATTAAATCAAAAGTTTTAATAGATATTGTTATTGGTCCAGTGTGATTTATCATTATTTTTTATACCAATAAAGTTACATGTTTCCAAAATAATCTGTGCATATATATATATATATATATATATATATATATATATATATATATATAACCATTTTATTTTCTGACATAAAAAACTGAAATAAAACAATATTTGAACATAGGCATGACTTATCAGTATCACTGTAGTATAAAGGTTAGACGGTGTAGGCTTCAAAAAGAGGGGTTCAACCAATGAAGGTGGCATAAAATGACTGAAAAAGTGGTTTATTTATTTTCTGTATTAATAAACCCAATACTATGCTGTCATGCATAGATCTTGAAAACAAAATAACATGAAAATTTACTCAGATATATTACTTACTCATTTCCTTGTTCTGGACGTTCTCCAAATTGTTGTCCCTACTGGTAGTATACAACTGTTAAAGCATGGATGCCGAGACAAAATGGACTGAACAATGGATGGTGTGTTATACATTGTATGCTTGGTATTCATTGCAGACACTTCGACCTTCTCTATGTCACAGCAATATACACATTCCTTTGCTGTGGTCATTACCAAACAATGTCCATAATTACACCTAAAATAAGATGTTTTTTAATGCATTGTGCTGTGCTTATCAAATTTATTCTTATATTTATGAACACATCAACATCACAGTACAATGGCGCAAACTGACTAAAAACATTTAGTACAGCCCTGTACAATTAATTTAGAGATGAAAGAAAATACAAGTTGCAAGTAGATGACTACCACATAAAAAGGGTTTATTTAGTAGTTTATAACATACACTATTTGCATACTTAAAAGAAATGAGATATTTTAACTTATAATACAGTGTAAAAATATGAATTCAATTTTGCTATCATGTATCAGTAAATATGATGCCTATTTCAACAGTTATGTAAAAGGAATCCTAGGAATCTTAAGTACTTCTAAATCGTATCAATTTTTCCACAGGTTTTCGAAGCTTACAACTGTTATCCAATGTACCTTTTACTTATCAACGTATAAATACGTCTCTACCCATGAAGTGCAATACACTTTTACATCTTTTATTACAGGTGAGAAACATTCATTTGTAAACGAATAGGATACTGTGGAACACTACTGCAAATATCGTCGGATACATATATTTATCGTAACTTAGGCCGTAGACATATTCAGAAAACAATTTCCATGAACTGTCCGTCAATCTATCTCGTCTTTCTTCTTCGTAATCTTCATCTGCAGCTTCAGATTCGTCGGTATTGGAAACATAGGGTTAAAACTGGTTCGGATTAATTTGGGTGCCGGCAGCCGTTTGTACACCATTCTCATAATATTCTGAGCTTATTTAATCTTTGAATGGCTAAGACCCGCAGGACAGTGACAATTCACTTCCTTCAAAATCGCAACTTTCGTGTTGATTTTCTAGAGACTTTTTAATAATGTGACGATACCGACTCTGCCATTGTTTACAACAAGTGTTCATAATGTGACGTCACGCATTGTTTTCACTAAATACCGGAAGTGGTCGGCAGTTGCGTTCGGTTATTATCGGAAACAAGTGCAAATGCGATATTAGATCGGCTCCCATGCAGTTATGACAACAATTTTCAATTGGATTTTTTACATTCGTATTTTGAATATATATTCTCATTAACCAAGAAATAAACTGAATAAGTGTGGATACACTGTTATGGCACTTTAAGTTCCATAGCAAATATACTCTCAGGGCAGACTTTACTCCCCTTCCAAACTGTATAGATGTCTTGTATTGAATACATTATATATAACGCCTTCTACAGTTATTCTTCAATAGTAAATAACATTACACTCGGATGCGGGAGGTCGCGGGTTTGAACACCAGCAGAGTCGTGCAAACGACTTTTCAAATTGCCTCGCTAGTTGATCGCTCGAAGTTAATGCCATGACTGCTCGACCTGGTGTCATAATATTGCGACTAGGTGGGTCATCACACTACATGTCTGCGCATGATGCCCCTGTGCTAGAAATAACTACGAACTGCCACACCGCACATACCGTGGTGATACGACTGCCAAATTGTTAACAATACGTTAAACATCCAAATCAAACATATACACATACATATTGACACACAAACACAGTCTTACTGTTGTTGCTATCAGTCGCACTCGGGAATTTTTTTTTAGATAATCAACTGCTGTATTTTAATCTGGATGGTGATATTTAGAGATACTGTTCTTTGTCACTCATGCTTAAAACAGTTATATGTGGTTTTCCTACGTAACGAAGAAAGACAAAGAACAAATACACACACACACACACACACACACACACACACACACACACACATACATACATACATACATACATACATACATACATACATAATCTCTCTCTCTCTATATATATATATGTATATATATATATATATATATATATATATATATATATATATATATATATATATATATATATATATATATATATATATATATATATATAATCTTAATATTGTATACTTGCCTGCAGTGACTGATATCAAAAGTATCAACAACGTTTATATCTGTGAAACTTGTGTTATACTTAGTTTATCATTCCTTCATACGAGTATGTGTTGCAGTTCTGAATTTAACGCCTTTATCAGCGTAAGAGATGCTATTCATGACGGCGAGTATGATTGGTAGAGGAAGAGTCTTAGGACGAAGCAAGACTTTATCACTTGAAATTCTTGCAAATTTAAGTTAATATGATATATCTAAATAAGGGAGACATCCTGTACCGCAATTACTTCTAGTACAAAACAGAGTTTTGTATCTTGAATATATTGCGATTACTTCTTTAAGTCGAAATGTGTATCTGGAGAAATCATGATAGCCCGACGAACACAAAGAAGTTCATAAATATAAGAGAGATTGATATTTGAAGAGAAATATGTTTATTAAGTGCAGACAGATACATTCACTGAATGAAAGACCAACTTCTTGTACGCGAACTTCAGCACGTCATTCGTGGTTTCCTTCTACGTTTCCTCTTCATCGTATTTGTGCATCTGCGCCTGAGTCGCACCATCCTGCTGAAGTTTCCTCAATTCGGCCAGAAGTACATTACGGACCGGTGTCAACTTAACTTCCATCGGAGTTGGCTTCGTCTGTCGACACTTGGACCTGGTTTCCAAGGACTCACCGGCATCGGTATGCAGTTTTCGGGTTCGGTTGTTGGCAACACATAACGACAGCTTACTATGACGCCATGTAACAATCCAGCCAAACACGCAGCTTCAGTATTCCTCTTCACGTGCGTATGTTGGTTGTGTACTGAATGTGTATTATATTCATGGTGTATGCTTTTATCTGAATAAAGCTACAATATATATATATTTTTGACGTAGCTTTAACAGTTATTCAGTATCGCTACGATGTCTGCACCGTGGCAGTTTATAGTGATAGCTAGCACTTGTTCGTTATGCCGCTGACTTCTGCTTTATCTATGATACGATAATCTGACTCCGGTGATAAAAGATGAAGATGTTGATGACAATGAAAATCATAGGTGACAGGAAGGAATGTTGGATTTATTTTGTGTGTGATCTATTAAATGACAGCAGGGCTATGGGCGACCTAGTGGTCTAAAGTAATCGCCTTTACCGATCACTGCCATTTCAACATGCGTGACTTCGAGTTTCGTAATCGGTTAACTCGGTTCTGTGAGAAGGTTTGCCAGTAGCATGCATTGGCTCGGTGGTTCTTACCTGTTTCGAGTCGTGTTATCAGCCAATAAGAGTATATGAGAAAGATTACCAGTAGCATTCAGTGGCTCGGTGGTTCTTACCTGTCTCAAGTCGTTTTATCAGCCAATAAGAGTATATGAGAAAGATTACCAGTAGCATTCAGTGGCTCGGTGGTTCTTATCGGGGTCTTCCCGTGCTCTTCTTCTACAATGTATCCTCGCTGTCACGTATAGCCTACAAATTGCTGAAAAATGCTCTTAAGACCAAGTTAAGACGGTCGTTATTAACAGAAGTAAAATGTTGACATCGTCACATGCAAACACGCATACTTATTTGTATACGTAATGAATAGAAGTTCTGAAAAAGAAAGTTTTTCGACTTGTGCAGTGTTTGGTGTTTTTATGGGAGTACAAGTTCCATTGAATGTTCCCTTCTGCGAGTACCCGTTATGAGCTTCCATGTGTACATTGCATGTTTCCTTGATGGAAATACCCGTTCATGTGTATGTGTCCTTGTTGATAGTACCCGTTATGGGCTTCCATGTGTAAATTGTATGTTTCATCGATTCAAATACATGTTCATACCAATAGGATCCTGAGTATTTGTTTAAAATTTGCTTTACAATGTAATTTACAAGGAACAAAAAGCATGAGAAATGCGTTATTGCTGTCTGTTGGTGTTGTGTAAATGTGTATTTGTTGTAGACTTGTCTACAATCATAAGATTGGAACTTGGGGTACATTGAAATGGTTATATCTGTATAGCTTTTACGGCTGCTTAAGCGTGTTTTTACCAATCACGCTTAGTTCCCCTTCTTTGCAAGATATAGACACACATCACATTCTAAAATACCGTTGATACTAGCGAACAGTCTGCTGTGTGGAGTAGATGAAGAGGATTGCGGATTCCATAGGAAAACGTTTCAAAAGGGGGCGTGAACAACGAACCACCATTTTTTTAGAGTGTTAATTTTACGTCATACAGAATTAGCAGCATCAATATGGTATCTGCCTATGGTCACTAAAATGGTAAACATCAAACCAATAATCACTAGTAGTCCTCGAAACCCCATACAACAAAAGTTGTTAAATACATACCATGTTATGTAATAACTCGAGTATCTGTTCCATCATATCAAGTCATACAACCCTATGTCTATACAAAAGACTTATGATACAACAAAATATCATGGACATGGGTCTTTTCCAATGGAACTTTTCATCAAAGGAGTAAGCAGGTATTTCTTTCTTCTCAAATTTTAGCAAAAATCAACCTGACAACAATCGGTTAGACAATGTCCTGAAATCAAGTCGAAGGAAATATGTTATGTACAAATTACAATCATGTTACAGTAGTTACAGTATAATTTACATTCATAGGCAAATGTTACCTATGTAAACTGTTGTTTATAGATGACCCTGACAAAGTACAATCATGGATCAATTTAAACACGATATATATATATATATATATATATATATATATATATATATATATATATATATATATATATATATATATATAAATATATATATATATCCTCAACTTTAAAGAATAAATTTACACCTAGCTTTGATCATTTATTTTTTGTTTGTTCATGGTTTTAGAGAACTACATTGGTTCTTACTCAGAAATACAGTTCACAAATCCTATACAATTTATAAACGTTTTATATCTATCAAGACATTTATTTTAAACATGTATCGTAATATTCATTATAGACGTGTTAACTAAGGTTGAGTGTTCTAAAAGATTTAACTAAGAAGTTCACACTTTGTCATGTTTGCCCTAAATGTGAAGTTTGTTTCTTTGGATAAGGCTGTGGGTTGTTGTTCTATTCGTAAAAAACATAGAACTGTACATTCTGGGAGGATTTGCACGAATGATTTATATGGTTTAACATGTACGAATATCAATGCCAAATTTGCATCGTCAAAGCCCTCACATATGGGAATTTCTGATATATACTGATCTATAAAGCAGATAGCAGACAAAGCCCACACATAAGGGAGTTCGAGATATGTACTGACAAGGTCCTCATATATGAGAATTGGTGATATGCACTGGTGTATAAAGTATATAGCGGACAAAGCCCTCACATAAGGGAATTCGTAATATGTACTGATGTATAAAGTATATAGCGGACAGGTTTTGAGTTTTTGTTATACTTTTATGTACATTTTAAAATATTAATCGGTATTAGATTAACGCTCCATATACAGAAAATGGTAGAAAAAGCGGAGTGGTAATACCTTATTAATATGGTTGTTGTCATAATCATCTCTATTATCATCACCACATAGAAGTCGACAACGCTGTTATGGTACGTTAAGACACAGTTGCATTAATAGTGTTGATTACACTGTTTAGCGATAGGTTGTGAGGTGATTCGATTACAGATGTAGCAACAGCAGAAGCAGTAGCAGTAGCCATTGTTGGGGATGGGAGACAAGAAAAACAATGGCAGAAGGATGACTTCAGCTTGAAACAGTTGTATCTGCTGGAATGACAAAAATGAGAGTAAGAAAAGATAGATGCAAGTTCTGACTTTACTGGTGTAAAATAAAAGACTAAACGGCATGTATGCACAATACGGAGTATTGCGGATATAAATGAACCTTTATATATTTTCACCAGTTGTTTGATCTTTGTACATTATATACATGCATTTGTTTTTACAAACCACATGAAGAAAGATTACATATTGTAATAGAAAATTAAACTAGTCGCGTAAGGAAACATTCACGACCTAGCTCGTTGCTGTATACTTATTACATTATCTGTAGTGTTTGGTTTGTTTGTTTATAGGAATGGGGTTTTGCACAGAAGCATAGAAGAAAGACACTGTAAACCCATCAATGGTAAATTTTGAGGGATATGTATACATTTTGTAAGAACCAGTCTTCTTTACATGATTATAAAATTGCAAAATACACATTTATATTACCTGTGTTGACAGTGGGGTACTACTGTCTAGTCAATATCTGTTGCTGGTCAGTATCACTAACCACACATTCATTTCACCTATGTTCACACTTACGGCGATTCGTATATAGTCCGTTTACGACATACTATTGGAATTACATTAACTGTCGAAGGCATTTATTTTCCGGTAATAATACAGATGCATAGCATATTTGAGCTCAGGCTTGATACAGATGTGGAAACTACCAATTGTTTTAGTAACATCTTGACTGTAGAATGGTCTTGACTCCAATAAGAATTCTGTTGCACCAATGTTCAGAAAGGCAAATTTGCTTAAGGTTAACGTTTTCTTTTGGAGGGGAACAAGGAGTAACAGGGTTAGGGACTCCTTAAAATTACCAGTCTGAAAATAAAGCATCTCATGTTTGTACGTTCAGCCAATTACACACAAGTATTTTTCAACCAACTTCCATAATCAAATTCATCATACCTCTGAATGAGATAAGAATATGCACCAAGGTCGATCACGTAATGGTATAATTGAACCCTCTTTACTGATTGCCAAACAACACTGATGACGACTGACGACTGTCGAAGGACGGCATACAAATAACTTACCGGGCTTCGATCTGGTAAACTAGAACAAGTGCTCAAATACATTTTACCACTTTGTATGCAAAGCAATAGTAATGTGTGTTTCTAATAATTGATGAGCCATGCATATATTGTAGACTTATTTTTGATGTTGTTGGTTTGGGGTTTAACGTCATTGCTTAGGGCTATATAGGATAAACCTGGTGGCAAGTATATCTGGTGGCGGAATAGTCAGACTTTCGGACGTGTGGAGAAATAAACCGGGGAACCCGATGTTAGAATTACCGACCCATTGGAGGTTATTGTCAGCTTTCACACATTGGACCGATAAAGTCTGGAAGCCACGCAGACATAGATGAGATGGTAGTGATCTGTAAAGTCTAGTGCTTTTGACTACTCGGCCACTTGGACCTAAAACAATTTTGGTATTTTATACAAGTAAATGCGTATCCTACATTGATCTTTAGCACACAAGCGGATATTCCTTGAATAATTGCTAAATTTAAAAATAGTTATATATATATATATATATATATATATATATATATATATATATATATATATATATATATATATATATATATACGGATTTCGGCTGCACGTTTGCTCTACCTTTTGCAGCCCAGGCCTTAACGTCGTCACTGTCTTAGGTTGACAACTCACTTCATCTTAGAGTCGACACTTGTGTATCCACAATTCCTTGAAAAGACACGATGGCTACTGCAGGTTCAAAACAGGCTTTTGGCAGTATAGTCAAAGCTAGCTCTTTGGAACTAGAAACGAAAGGTATGTACTAGATAAGTCATGTATAACAACCATTATGGGATTGTTTAACACTTCGATACGTAAACATTTACTAAACACAAAATTATATGCCGTAGTCAAAATTTCAAACAACCTAAATCAAGATTACATAGTTACATTAGCTTTCTTTCTTAAGGTCTAATATAAGTAATGAAATCTTTCAGCAAATTTCCACAAAGCCCACAGCATATAATTACCGACATAAACTCATGGAGTGCGTGGGAGAGAAACGACCATTCACAACAGTTCTCCAACACTGTGAATGGATGTAAAGTGTTAATTATATTCAGCATAACGACCATATATATCTTATTATTGTTTTAGCTGTCTTATATCAAATATCATTATTGGAAGGTGCTATGCGTAGCTTAAAATCATCTGGCAATGCACAATTATAACAACATTGCCTTTGATTGACTATGTCGGATTTTCATCATCAGTATATTTTCAGTTTTCACCTCTAATGGTAAAGTTATGATATAGTATTGCCTTTTAATCTACTGAATTAGTTATGAAACATAATATGCATTTCAGTGATGATACACTTCGTACGGGAAAACTTGCGACAGATTCTACATTATCGATCAAGTGTTACATGTTTAGGCTCTAATAAACAGTAACATAGAAAACGTGAAACCAACAAGCTTGGTTAAAGTTTAACAAAATAATTTATTTCTCTGGGAATAGATTGTAAAAATGGAAATATAATTACAGTTTTAAGAATCAAATCCCAAAGTAATCAAAGAATAGACCACGAATAAAATTACAAAAATCATAGTAATGAAATGTTCCAATAAATTCAAGTTCAAGTCCTTTTGGATAATCCAAGATGGAAGATGATGACGTATGCTGTAGTCTGTACTTATTGTATCTACGAATCCTTGTAAATTCACAAGAATTAACACTCCGGTGATGGAAATCCGAATACAATTTTGATAAACTGTCTCTGTCAAAGAATTATATATGAGCACATAAAATATTTATCGAGATACGTATTAATCATATTAAAATCTAAATGAACTTAAGAAAATTACCATGGATTCAAACACTGGCTACAACAAAAGAAAATGACTTACTTCAGATACTAACTATATTTTAATACAAATTAATGAACTGGTATTCCAATGCTCAGATTTGAAAACATCATCAGCTTGTGAAATCGAGTGAAAAAAGGGAGGGGTCACATGATCGTGTTTATATCACGTACTCCTGGCATGACCATGACCAGAATAATAATTATTTTACTTTAAGAACGAAAAGTTATTTACGTTTTAATTCACAAATCTGATCTTGACATTGACAACAACCAATCATTTTACAATTTAAAATAAAACCCGTGTAAGTGGTTGCGGTTAACCCTGAATAAAGATCGGGATCTAGGTCAACATTACTTGCTTACCAAAAAAAATTATGTCAACCGATTTTCTGAAGGGAAAACCATCATCAATAAAAGTACATTACAATGAATGAAAAATGAAAATTATTCAAATCCGACAAACAAACAAATAAATTAAAATAAATTTATATTAAATCAGATATAGGTAACACATGTCAATGGCAGAGTTCCATTTGCACAAGTACACGCGACATGAACACGATTATATTTGTTGGACATTGGCTTTCATTTGTTAGCATGACCAGAAATACAAAGTTAAAACCGGGCCAATAGTTACCTTATTTCAGCTCTCAAAAGCCGAATACAGGTGTCGTAGTCCCATCGCGTCCTTTTCTGTTCAATAACGCAACGCGTCAATGAGGTTTATTGACGTTACGTTATATGGCATTGGTCTATTGGCCGTTGTTACATGTTGTAATGGGGAACGTATGTACCCTTCTATAAATTCACTTATAATGCATAGCTGTTATAGGATAACATCATCCATCCTAATGGATAAACACAGATAAACCAACCATCCTAATGGTTAGGCATATATAACATGATACACCCTATTGGTTATACAAATATAATATGATCTTCCTTAATTAGTAGATACATGTTATAGTATCCGTCATAATGGTTAGACACAGAGATTAGCATCCGTCATAATGTTTTCGTATAGACATATATATAACAGCATCTATCATATTGGACCGAGTTAGACAAACAGATAATATCATCCATCACAATGGTTAGATTCATACACACATATACTATCATCCTTCATAATTGTTTCATTCAAACACACATATAATAGCATCAATCCTAAGGGTTAGATTCAGACATACAGATAATATCATCCATCCTAATGGTTAGATTCAGACACACATATAATATCATCCATCCTGATGGTCAGATTCAGACACACAGATAAAAGCATCCATCCTAATTGTATGATTCAGACTCACAGATAATATCATCCATCCAAATGGTTAGATTCAGACACACAGATAATAGCATCCATCGAAATGGTTAGATTCAGACACACCGATAATAGCATCCATCCTAATTGTTTGATTCAGACTCACAGGTAATAGCATCCATCGTAATGGTTAGATTTAGACAAACATTGACAATTGCATCCATCAAAATGGTTATATTCAGACACAGCTAATAGCACCCCTCCTAAATGATTGATTCAACCATCCATGTAATAGCATCCATCATAATGGTTAGATTCAGCCACACTGAGATAATAACATTCATCTTAATGGTCAGATTCAGGCACACAGATCATAGCATCCGTCCTAATGGTTAGATTCAGACACACTTATAAGAACAGCCATACTAATTGATATATTCAGATACACAGATCATAGCATCCATCCTGATTGTTAGATTCAGACACACATATAATATGATCCATCCTAATGGCTAGTTTCAGACACATAGGTTATAACATCAATCCTAACGGTTATATTGAGACACACATATAACAGCACCCATCCTAATGGTCAGATTCAGACACAGATTAAAGAATCTATCTTAATGGTTAGACTCAGAAACGCAGATAATAGCATCCATCCTAATGGATTCAGTCACAGATGATGGAAACCATCCAAATAGTTAGATTCAGACTCACTGATTCTGGCATCAATCATAATGTTTCGATTCAGACACACATATAATAGCATCCATCCAAATAGTTAGAGTCAGATACAGTTAATAGCTTCCATACCCAAGGATTCAGACACAGATGATATAAACCATCCTAATTAGATTCAGACAATACAGATAATAGCAGCCATTATAATAGTTAGCTTCAGATACACAGATAATAGCATAAATCCTAATGGTTAGATTCAGATAATAACATCCATCCAAATGGTTAGATTCATATACAGTTAATAGCATCCATACTCATGGATTTAGGCACAGATGATATAAACCATCCTAATTGTTAGATTCAGACTCACTGATAATAGCATCACTCATAATGGTTAAATTCATCTACACAGATAATAGTACCCATCCGAATGGTTAGATTCAGACACACATATAATAGCATCAATAATAATGGTTAGATTCAGATAACAGCATCCATCATAATGGTCAGATTCAGACACAGATTAAAGACTCCATCTTAATGGTTAGATTCAGAAACACCGTTAATAGCATCCATCCTAAGGGTTAGATTCAAAGAAAATAGCATCCATCCCAATGAAGTCAGACACAGATGATAGAAACCATCCTAATGGTTAGAGTCAGACAAATATAATAGCGTCCATCCTAATGGTTAAATTCAGACAAAGATAATAGCATCCATCATAATGGTTAGATTTAAACACACAGATCATAGCATCCATCGTGATTGTTAGATTCAGAAACACATATGATAGCATCCATCCTAATTCAAATCCTAATGGTTAGACTAAGATACACAGATAATATCATCCATCCTAATGGTAAGATTCAGATAATAGCATGCATCATAATGGTTAGATTCAGATAGTAGCACCCACCATCATGATTAGATTCAGACACACATATAATATCATCCCTTATAATGGTTATATTCAGACACACAGATAGTAGCATCGATCCTAATGGTTAGATTCAGTAGCTTGTAGGGTGAACGGACCACTTTTAGAAGGTTTCAATCGCTTCACCGACCCTTCCATAATACCGCGATGATACATTTGTGAGCGTGTGCCAAGGCGTACACAGATATCGATTTGTGGTTGCGCCCTTCTTGCTGCTATCAATTAAAATTTTTATCAAGACCTATTCAATAACGTGTTCGATGATCATGCAAATTTATTGTTATAAATCAATGCGGTGTCGCCCGAGTATGACTAACGAAATTTCGGAAACGATTATAATGCATGTCTCCGTTGCACCAAGTCTGATAAATATTTATTAGCGTATTATATTAAACACAGCAAGATTACTTTAGTTATTGAAGTATGCCATTGGGTAACATGAACTCACGTGCGTGTTTTATTTCTTTCTCGATAAAATATCAGGGCTGAATTAGATTGTTTATCCAGCGTAACATCATCATATACTACTAAATTATTACTTCTCCCATCAATATCATCCATCATAAATAAATATGGATTTAAATTGTGTAAATACAAGAGGTGTACTTGTACAGGTGAATTAATGACAATAAGAATGGAAAAAAAAGACCAGCGCTTAATGCTAGATGTGTACGCTGTGGTACAAAAACTTACATTTAGCCCTGCTGATAAGTCGGTTTCAAACAAATACAACACGGAGGTGATGTTGCAGCCAAGTTAGCCAAATTACCGGGAATTTCACGGGCCAAATACCCATGAGAAAGAAAGAAGAACACCTTTCATGATATACTGTGACAATGAAACCAGACTTGATATCTGACTTGACAACCAAGACCAACCAAACCCAGGTGAATATCCAATAAATGCTATCAAACAAGCTCGTCACGCTCATGATGTAGCTTATCGATCAAATGATCTTTAGCGGCAATACATCACATGTGAAATTGATTCACGTGTTAAATTCCATTTCGAGGAATCATTGGCGTTGAATGGTAAACTAGTATTAGGGGCTGTCAATTAATAATGGATTAAGTTTGTTATTCTCCGAGCGGATATTGGAGAGGTAGCGCCACGATTACTAAAATTGCCGAAGCTGTAGGTATTGGCAAAGCCACCGGAGCGGCATGGTTAGCCCGACAACCGATATGGCAAATGTATATACCACCGCCTACACGAATGCAATGCGCACATTTTGATGTTTGCGTCCTTAATGAATTTCATCAGGCTGATATTTTATTTTACCACATTATACTAGACGTCGTAAAACATACAAATACGCATTAACTGTTGTTCATTTTGCAAGTAGATACAAAGAAGCAGAACAGTTATGACATAAACAGCTAGTGAAGTAGCTTCTACGTTTAAAAAAATTATCAACGAGGTGGTATACGATGGCCACAGCTGTAACAAGTTGATTCTGTCAAAGAATTTCAAGGTGCAATATCATCGTTGATGAAACAATACAACGTCAAAATGCTGATGACCTTGTCATGACGAATACACTCAGGCGTAGATAACCAAACTTTGGTATGCGCGTGATATGATATCATTGCTACATTGACCGTCAATATTGTTAATATTACAATATCAAGCATGTATTGTAACAGCACTATGAGAACTCAGCGCGCTTCTGAAAAATGTCTACCAAGCCAGACATAACAAATCGGATGAAGATCCTTAGCGACACTATACGGACAAACCCGGTCAGGTCAAAATCAGGTAATGGTCCACTAATTGCCACTCGGGTCATCTCATGCGTGCGATGTCCAAACCGCGACAAATTCCCGGCGCATTCGTCTTTTATAAAAAAATATCCCGGGATAACACGCGGAAATAGCAACCGAAATGATGGTTTTGCAGTCATACCGGGTACACCACAAACCAGCATCTCCGTATTCACAGCAGCTTACCTTAACATCGCTGAGAAATTGAGCATGTGTTGGCTTCCATTTCTTTCTTTTTCGTGCGAAATGAGCTGCGACTGACGCAATCGTAAAACAATTACTCAGTAATTCGTCTAAGTTGTCAGATGAAAATCGACGTTTCATCACGAGAATGACTACGATATAATATGCCGTCGGATCGAACACATTGATTGTTTTTCCATCATTGGAACTCTAAAGCAGCCGTACAGACACATGATCGTTTTTACTGATTTGGTGAATAACATCAAATATAACTTCCGAGTCTGGGTAAAGTCTTAAAATTCGATTCCGTGGAAATATAGTCACCGCGCTAGTCACACGTGTGCGTTATGATCAACTATGTTTTTCTTGGAGCTCTTCTATTTGCTCCGTAATGCTTTGAATCATACCGAAACCTCTCCGGTTATCGTTGTTACGACTATTTTCTTTTCCTCCAATCTGGAAACATCATTTATTGTAGCTCCAGTGTTTTTGACAGATTCAGCCCAATTGGCTATTTTTTCACGTCGTCGATCCTCCGTTAACCCGTTACTCGGCATCGCATTTGCAAAATGTTAAATTACTCACTTAGCTAGACAATTCAGCCTTGACGAAATAAACGATGAAAATCTCATTCGTACTAGTCTGTTAATATCAGGTTTACATGTCGGATAAATTCCGTAAATAAGAGCGTTTTCCGGATATCATCGATTATAATAATATTTGTCAATCCCAACCATCATTTATGTTTTGTTTAAACGCTGATAATCACATACTCACCATGCATAGTCCTTAAACGATAGCGTGTTTTATTTTCTAAATTTGCCACCTTCGCGCGCAAGATCTAGCAAATGCTTTTTGCATGAAATACCGTTTGTCATCTTTCTATCGCGGAGATGATTTCAACAACAAATTGATCATTCATTTAACACTATGTGTCGACCAGGTCACGTGGCATCGTTGCTATAAAACTCATAATTACCAGAACAAACACAAATATGCTCACGTGTCTTTGCAATCCAGGGACGTTTATTAAGGAGGGCTGGTGGGTAGGTGGGTGGGTAATTTGTATGTTTTGTAAAAGGTATGTAGCCTATATACGAAAATCAACGAGCCTGTCAAATCCCCCCTCCCCCACGTGAAAACAATTGAAATGACGTCACTGTCTGCATCCACTATAGAAGATACAACAGAAGAAGTTTCTTTTGCTTTTATGGTTTAATGCCATTTTTTAGCACAACATAGGCTATACATGGCGGCCAGTATTAATAGTGGAGGAAGAACCCGGAAATTCCCGGAAAGAACCACCGACCCACGAGAAGCTACTGGCAAGCTTTCTCACATATCCATATTGGCCGAATCCGAGACTCGAACCCACGCAGACAGAGGTGAGATGGCAGTGATCCGTAAAGGAAAGCGCTTTAGACCACTCGGCCACTCGTGGCCGATACAACAGGGAAAAAGTAAATTTTAAAATTAAGTTCATTTGTCAAACTAGCTATTAAATTTAACAAGACAGGTACATATTGAAACTAATAACAAACTAAGACTTGTTCAAAAATATAAAACCGCTCCGGTTTCCTAGTGGTTAGAGCGTCCTCCGCGGAAGCGAGAGGTCGTGGGTTCGATACCCGGCCAAGTCATACCAACGACTTACAAAAATGGTACTAGCAGCTGCCTTGCTTGTAGCTCAGCATTAAGAGGTTGGTGTTAGGACTGGTCGGCCTGGTGTCAGGATAGTGTGACTGGGTGGGACATCATGCTACATGTCTACGGCAAGATGCCCCAGTGTTAGACATCACTATTAACTGCCTCACTGCAGACATCGTAGCGATATGTCTGAAAAATTGTTAAAACTACATTAAAAATCATACTCTCCCTCACTCCCTCACTCAAAACTATACACATGTTGTTTATACTGTGATAAAGTAATTATAGACAACGACCGCGAATGTATAATTTGTTAATGAAGTACATAAAACAGTACCTGTATCTCGATTTGATAATCAATTTGCAAAGTTTCTAACACTTTGGAAACGATATATTCAATGAATCAAATTATGTTTTATATTTGAAAATGTAACGTATCATTAAATTGCTATTTAAATGTACTGACGTCATGCAAACCTCTGATTTAATCATTTATTTTTGAAAATATAAGTATCATTCAATTATTATTTAACTATAATTACGGAATGAAACAATCTAATTCAATTACTATTTAACTATTATTACGAAATTTCACAATCGGATTCAATTCCTATTTAACTATACTTACAAAATGTAACAATCTGATTCAAGTCCTATTTTACTATACATACAGAATGTAACGATCTGATTCAGTTCCTATTTAACTATAATTACGAAATGTAACAATCTGATTCAATGCGCCTTTTTAGAGAGTTCTCCTTTTTCAGCTTGTCCAAAATATCCCAAATAATGAAAGCACTAATTTAAAGTACAAAAAGCTCTATTATCAAAGCCCTGTCTACATTCCAATAAATCGGGCTTGAATAATGAGCCAAATTTTTGTCCATATTTTCCATATCCACTCAAAATCCGTGTTCAAAAGACTGTGCTGTCTGATGATTCTAAAAATGAGTGAAACGTACTGTGTCCCGTGTCAAGACTGTAGTCTAATGTTTTAAAAATAAGCAAGAATTAGTATCCTTTTTAAAATGCTCTGTTATCTGATGTTTCTAAATATGAGTGAAAATAATGTGTCCTACCAGCAAGACCCTGCTGTATAATGTTTCTTAAAACTGGTAAAAATTTCTGTGTGCCCGGTTTTACAAGACCGTGTTTCTAAAAACAACAGAAAACTACATTGTACGCGGTTTTGGCATATGTTCAAAGTTAATCTGAGTGGCGTAAAAGAGTTTCTTGTGTAGCACATATTTTCGAACATTTTTGAGTATTTGACTTAGACATTTAAAATGACTAGATACATTACAAAATATGCCAAATCGGTAATTTCTTAGATACGCTCTAAGTGTGATAAGATAATATCTCTACAGATTTGTTCAAATGACTAAAATATTTACTTTATACAAGTGTATTTTAAAAATGCCTTGTTATGCATACGATGTTCGTGACGTATAGTTTAAAACTGTGCAGTGTCCGTGACATGTAGTTTAGAACTGTGTAGTGTCCGTGACATGTATTTTAGAACTGTTCAATGTCCGTGACATGTAGCGTAGAATTGTGCATACAGTGTCCGTGACATGGGCTTTAGAACTGTGCATACAGTATCCGTGACACGGGATTTTGAATTGTGCATAGTGTCCGTGACACGAGGTTTTGAATTGTGCATACAGTGTCTGTGATATTGGGCTTTAAAACTGTGAATACAGTGTCCGTGTCACGGGGTTTATAATTGAGAATACATTGTCCGTGATATTGGGTTTATAATTGTGCATACAGTGTCCGTGATATTGTGTTTAGAATAGAGCATACAGTGTCCGTGATATTGGATTTAGAATAGAGCATACAGTGTCCGTGATATTGTGTTTAGAATAGAGCATACAGTGTCCGTGATATTGGATTTAGAATAGAGCTTACAGTGTCCGTGATATTGTGTTAAAATAGAGCATACAGTGTCCGTGACTTTGGCTTTAGAATAGAGCATACAGTCTCCATCACATGGGCAGTAGAACTGTGCATACAATGTACGTACCATAGACTTTAGGCACTTGTCTACCACATACCAAAATCTCTCACGCTGCCCGAACCTGAAAGCTTTTTACCTCCCATAGCATTGTATGCAGGAATAAGTATGCTTAATATTAATGAGTATGTGTCAGCATATTTGTTTTATTAGTAACGCCCCATCCCATAATAACCATATTTGGTTATATACATGTTACAGTAAAGGTTATTAACTCTTTATACGTTATTATTACTAATGTATTGTGATTAGAAATCCCCCACCCCGAAAACGATGTGCACTTATGTTTTAGTGCACGTGGATCGATATATTTTGCACGCACACACACACACACACACACACACACACACACGAGAAATAAGGTATTTTAACTACGGGATGAGAAAAAGGCTTTGTGACAGATATATTCTAGGTTCTGTTAACTTATTCTGAAGTGAACCAGTTTAAGAATTACAAAATTATCATGTCAACATTAAGCGGTCAGGAACAAAAACGAAGACGTAAGGAATACAATATAGTCTACTTGGTTGCTTAAATGCAAGCTTAGGGCCATAAAAGCAGCCCACTTGAAATAGTTTTATTTTAAAGATTTATTATGATGTCTAGTTTGTATCAAGTACAAATATAGCAATCTGATATCCACTGTGGCTACACTAGCTGCCATTTTAAAACTATTGGTATCAGTATTCCTCTTGAAAAGATGGTCATATTAACAAGGGGTTTTCACTAAAAGACTTATAATGTCTATTCGGGATTTCTAACTAATAAAAAGGGATTTGATGAACAATATGTCTTTTTACTGCCACTTTATCTGAGCTAAGGAAACATTTAACTGTCTTACTTGCCTTGCTGGTCCTAAACGCAAATGGTTTCGTTTGCAGACAACATGACCACCACAGTAGCCATCTTAAAAATAGTTATATCGCCACTCATTCTTAACATTTCCCATGGTAGCCGAGAGGTCTAATTCGCTCGCATTTATAGATAACTCATATCTCATATCTGTTAGCGTGGATTCGATTTTTGGACTGACCCAAGTGGGTACGTGAGAATGCTTGCCAGTATCTTTCCGTGGGTCGGTTGTTCTTCATTGGGTCTTCTTGTGTTCTTCTACAAAATATACCGACCACCAAGATTCAAATACAAGAGACCACAGACTTATAATATGACTACCACAATGCTCATCTGCAACATTTTGTGATTGTCATTCTATCAAGAGACATCTTACGATATCGTGTTGGTCCTAAATGAGCATGGTGCCAATCCGACATCCAGTATGGCCGCCATCGCAGCCAATTCAAACTCTAGTTATCGAGAAGGAATATTAAAGCTGATTTTAATATACATTCTGTAATAGAATAACACAATCTAGCATTCAACTGATATGCACTAGTCTGTTACATTATAGCATTTAACTGTGATGCAATATAATGCTATATTCCAGCTTTAAACTTAGATGCAATAGTCTGGTACATTATAGCATTTAACTGAGATGCACTAGTCTCGTACATTGTATCATTCAACTGAGATGCAATAGTCAGGTACATTGTATCATACAATTGAGATGCACTAGTCTCGTACAGTATAGTGTTCAACTTAGATGCGCTAATATGGTACAGAATAGCG
Organism: Unio pictorum; assembly: GCA_030141615.1. Taxonomy (NCBI): domain Eukaryota; kingdom Metazoa; phylum Mollusca; class Bivalvia; order Unionida; family Unionidae; genus Unio; species Unio pictorum. Next base: position 612,550 of record JARLTB010000070.1, on the reverse strand, counting down.
TTCAACTGAGATGCACTAGTGTCGTACAGTATAGCGTTCAGCTGAGATGCACTAGTAGAGTACAGTATAGCATTAAACTGAGATGCACTAGTCAGGTACATTATAGCATTCAACTGAGATACACTAGTCCGGTACATTATAGCGTTCAACTGAGGTGCACTAGTCTGGTACAGTATAGCGTGCAACTGAGATACAATAGTCTGGTACAGTATAGCATTTAACTAAGATGCAATAGGATGGCATATTCTCGCATTCATCTGTCATGTACTAGTCTGGTACATTATAACATTTAACTGAGATGCACTAGTCTGGTACCTTATCGCACTTAATTGGCGATGTAATAGAATGGCACAATTTAGCATTCAACTGAAATGTACTAGTCTGGTACAGTATATCATTTAACTGAGATGCATTGGAATGGCACACTCTAGTATCAACTGAGATGTACTAGCCTGGTACCTTATGACATTTAACTGAGATACACTAGTCCGGTACATTATAGCAATTAACAAAGATTCACTAGTCTGGTATATTATAGCATTAACTGCGGTACGATAGAATGGAAAACTAGCATTTAACTGACATGCTCTAGTATGGGGCCTTATCGCATTTAACTGAGATGCAATAGAATGATACACTTTAGCATTCAACTGAGATGCACCAGTATAGTACAGTATATCATTTAACTGAGATGCACTAGTCTGGTACATTATTGCAGTTAACTGAGATGTAATAGCATGGCAGTAGCATTGTGCACTATATTTATGCAGGATATTTTAAAAAAGCGTTATTTATCACAAACTAGTTAAGCTCCATATTATGCTATGTTTTATATCCGCGATTTACTTTAACGAATTACGTTTTCTTTTCCCTGTCGAGTCGTTTCTAACTTGATCTTATAAAGTTATAAGATCTTGAAATCGTACAGTTCATTTAGCCAGATACAAGTATGTCTACTAATCTGCATCAACACGTAATGTATTCTTTCATCATATCACACCATATAAATAATCTTGCTCTCGCAATTGATGCTGTTTATTTCAATGTTAACAGTCTTGCTATCAGGGTTGACGCTGTTTATTTCAATGTTAAGGGTCTTGCTATCAAATTTGATGTAATTGATTTTAATATTAAGTCTTGCTATCAGGGTTGACGCTATTAATTTTAATGTTAAGGGTCTTGCTATCAGGGTTGAGGCTATTTATTTTAATGTAAACAGACTTGGTATCATGGTTGATGCTATTTATTTCAGTGTTAACATTAGTGCTATCAGGGTTGACGCTGCTAGCAATCTTACTATCAGCGTTAACGATGTTTATTTCAATATTAGCAATCATGTTCTCTTTGTTGAAGTTGCTTATTTCATTGGCAGCAATATTGCTTGTATGTTAATGCTGCTTATTTCGATGTTAACAACCTTGTTATCAGGGATAATAATAATAATAATAATAATAATAATAATAATAATAATAATAATAATAATAATAATAATGAGAACTTTGTATAGTGCCTAATCTTTAGAAGCTCTAAGCGCTTTACAACATCTATAATGAAATGAATACATAAAAGCAAAAAATAAAAGCCATTAAATTGGAAAACGTAAACAATGTTGGAAATATTAAAGGTAAAAAACATTATTAGGTCTTTAAGTTTGTTCATGCAGTCGAAAAAGGTGGATTTTAAGAGCACTCTTAAAAGGGATCACTGTGTATTTGTGTCTAATTTCAATGAGCAATTAGTTCCACATTGATGGGCCCTGGTATGCAAAAGAATGTTGTCCATATGACTTCGTTTTCATAGTGGAAACAATGAGTATATATGATTGTCAGAAGAGGAGCGTAAAAATATTGATGATGTATAGACATGGGTGAGGCCGAATAGGTATGTTAGACTGGAGCCTGTCAGTGAAACATAGCACAGAGAACAAATGTTATGTTTGATTCTGGATCAAATGGATATACATTATAGTGGACAGAGCATTGATGAGGTATGCTCTGATTGAGGTACTCTAAAGATGATCCGAGCATCTTGGTGTTGAAATTTGTGAAGTTTCTGGCGTAGATATTGTGACGAACCAGACATAACTGAGTTACAATAGTCCAGTATTGAAAGTAACCATGAACAAACAAGTGGTTAGGTGGCATCAACTGAAAGCGAATGGAGCTGATGCATCACAACTCAAGATATGAAGCCTTGCATCTGTTCATGACATGCTGGTGCAATGTGAGAATAATGTCTAGAGTACCACCTAGGTTTCGTACTGACTATGTGAATGTAATGATGGTTTTGTTAATATTTAATGTTTGAGGTAATGGATGTGAATGCGAAAGCATTTGTGTTGTGATCAGATGGCCTCAGTTTTATCATCATTCATCTTCACCATGTTACATGTCATCCATGATTTCACATCAGACATACACATCTCTACTGATTAGATGATAGCTTCAACTTCAGTTGTCTGGCTAGATTTGTATATTTGGGTGTCATCAGCGTACAATTGGTGAGACACTGGGTGATGATATATGACACTTGAGAGCCGCTGAGTGTATATAATGAAGTGTACAGGTCCAGAAACAGATCCCTGAGGTACAAAACATATATCAACTTGGCTGCAGTGTATTCCATTTGCACAATTTGTGTCATGTTGACTGAGTAGGACTTGGACCACTGTAATGCTGTATTCGGAATGCCAAATACATGCTGGAGAAGATGGAGTAATATATCATGGTCTATTGTGTCAAATGATGCAGACAAATCATGGGTTAGGACTGTAATCATTCCGCTATCCAAAGCAGAGAGAATGTCATTAAATACTTACAGAAGAGTAGTTTCAGTACTGTGGTAAGGGCGATATGCAGACTGTACATTGCTAACAAGACTGTTTGAATTCAAATGCGATGCAAGTTGGGTTAGAACAACTTTTTCTAAAATGTTTTATATGAACTGGAGATTAGAAACTGTGCGGTAGTTCTTTAAATCGTTATGGTCAAGTGTTGGTTTCTTTAGCGGAGGCATTATGATTGCAATTTCGAAAAATGATGGGAATTCCCCGGACGAGAGAGAGATATTAATAACATCAGTTAGTGAAGGCAATATTGGGTCTAAGCACTCAAGAAGCAGAGTTGGTGGAATTGGATCAAGTTCACATGATTTATGTCCACTATTCATCACGACATTCCTTACTTAATAAAGAGAGACAGGTTCAAACGATTCTAATGGTTGTCACTGTAACTCTACATCATAACTGTTTGATGACAAGTCAATTGAAATTGTGATGCCAGGCGTATCTCTAATGCGCTGTACTTTGTCACGGAAGAAATTTGCAAATAGGTCCGGAAGGTCCAGTGGAGAGAAGGTAGTTGGAAGTGGTGTATATTTATTACTTGACATTAGTTTGTTAGTTATCACGACGAGCTCTTTGCAACTGGAACTCTCCGTGATCTTTGTAAAGTAGTGGGATAATTTGGCTAAATGGACTATGTTTGTGACGTTCTTCTTAGCGACTTCATAGATTTGTTTATGAATAGTGAGTCAGGCGGAAAGCCAAAGCTTCTCTGCTTTACGACGATGTCTTTTAGCAGTGCGAAGCTGGTCCCTAACACTGCTATGCCACGAAGAACACTATTTTATTACTGATACTCTGCATCTGGTGGATGGGACCTGCTTTTCAAGCAATGAACGCAAGCAGTCATCGAGTTGTTCTGATGTAGGAGGTAAGCATGTTGTTGGATTTTATTGGATCTCATGCATTAGTTGGGTTCTATTTATCATACGGAGGAGCAGCAGGAAGGGCTTGCCCACCTCTTCCGTATTGACCTCTATTTGATAAAATAATCATTATTTTGAAATTTTTTACGGTGATTAGTCATCGCGGTAAAATATCATATCCTCGGAAAAGCTGCGTTGTGAAACCCTAGGATTTCCAATCGCAGATTTTCCAGATTAAAAATCATCGCAGAGAGGATTCACGCACTGAAATAAACCCTGGGAATTTTTTTTTAAGAATTGGTCTGTACAATGGTATTCCCATAGACGCTGAAAAAATCCAGCGATGCTCCAAATTAACCGTATATGCGATCTAGTCTTATCCGATATCGTGTTACAGGGTCGGATAAGTTTATCTTTGCAAATCCGTGTGGAGTTGCCTGAGCACAACGAAAGACATTTTTTAATTTATTATAATCGTAATCGGAGCACCAAGTTTGCCAGATATTTCTAAGGGTGTGATTAGCAACTCCGTTAAACACCGCAAACAGTTATATATGATCACTTTTTGAATTTGTTTGTATCGTTGAGTGACGTAAATCACGTCGGTGTTTTTTGTGCCTGCCTCGAGAATATATCCTAGCGGGATTCTTTTGTCGTTCCAACATGGTATCATCGTACACGACAAGGTTGTTGATGTCTCCGTCGATGTCTTCTACGAAAGGTGCTTCGTCGATGTCTGTGATAAACTCACTGATAGCAGAGTTGAGCGTCAACGGTCGGTGCCACTAAATATAGTTTGTCCCATTTTAACCATTTCATAATCAAGCTGGGTAACAATTGTGTTTTACCGGTACCTGATGGTTCGATGATTATGTATGGACTTATGTAGCATGTTGGGTTCCAATATTTGATATGGAAGCAATTTATCGTAGTGGCGATCTTGAACAGCGTCATCTCACGGATGTAAAATGGATTCACGCGTTGAATTCAATTCCGGATAAAACCTTCAAAGAAAAATTATCATGCTGGATAATAAAAACTGCCATGAAAGGTAAATTAATGATGGGTTCCAGTATTTGATATGGAATTTATTATTCTCCGACCGGATACAACATGGGAAAATCAGCTATCGATAAATTAGCTAGTGTGGTGAAAGTAAAACATTAAACAGCAGCTTATTGTTTATCCAAACAAGCTATCTGGCAAATTTATCTACGTCGTCCAACACAAATTCAATACGCGTCATTCGATGTTAATATCCCAAATGATGTTCATCAGGCTGATATGTTATTTCTACCGCATGATACTATCAAAAAATATGTTTACAAATACGCGTTAACCGTCGTCGATGTCACGAGTATATACAAAAAAGCTGAACCGTTATCATCAAAATCATCCTCCGAAGTTGCATCCGTGTTTAAAAAGATTTATCATCGAGGACCCATGCGATGGCCAAATCTTCTTCAGGTTGATCCCAGCAAGGAATTTCACGGTGAAGTATCATCAACGATGAAACAACATAACACTACGATACGACCAGGACACACTGCAGTCAATCGCGATCAAGCAATCGTTGAGCGTTTTAACAGAACGTTCGCGGATAAATTGTTTCAGTTTCAGTACGCGAAAGAATTCACCGATTATAAACGATCTTGCGAATATGTCAAATGATTACCGGAAGTAGTTGCATCGATCAACAATGAAGTTACTAGGATGCTAAATATGAAACCGGCCATCGCGATAACAAAAGATATGTTAAAACAACAATCAAAGATTTTCCATCGCAGATCTTACCTAGCAATTTCACAGTGAGATACTTATATGAACCTGGTGAACTTGAAGGTGGTAAAAACATGTCAAATGATCCGATATGGAGTGTTACCACGCATAACATATTTTCCATTTTAACATCTAAAAATAGACCAACGCATTACAAACTTGATCCAACTGCGCCACAACGGAGTTTTACCCGTGAACAGTTACAAGTAATTCAAGACGACACTTAATTACCACCGATTAATCTCAAATAGTAGCAATTCTCCGAAGTTGATTTATTCTTCGTACTCGTGACACAGCGAAATATACTAAATTTTAACCACTCGATGAAGTCATCTACGATCCACATAATTGTATCAGAGATGGTTAATCCTTGTGATGAGTGTATCGTCATCGCGTATCCTAACACCCACGGAGATTTATTAGCGCGTAACGCGTTTTCAACTACGGCGATATCAACGTATACAATATCATTTATCACGAGTTCTTGTCGTTATGATTTTCCTGGAATATCAACTTCTATATTTTGTTGTCGTGAATCCTTAGGCCGGAAACATTACGGAACCTGTTCCGTAGGAAATTTCTCTTCATGGATTTTAAACAATTCTACCTGAAGTTTATCTCGTATTTTTTTCTGCTTGCGACAACAATATCTGTTGGTTTCTACGTGCCCCAAAAATCATCAATGGAGGTTTCAGGGATCATCTTACGTTTTCTTCCGCATTGTATATAATCCGGTTGTAGTCTTATCGCGGATTTTAACGCGGTCAATTCTGTATTAACAGAACGATAATCCGTATTGATCTCTTCGTAGTAGTCCACGTTGGCTTTCAGCCATTCATGAGGAGATTCTCCGACAAATTTAGGTGGTTGACCATGATCCCCGCACATGATCACCGCGGTGTTTTTCTTTAACAACCAAGTAAGAAATGTTTTTAATAACTCCAATGATACAGCATCGATTTCATCCCATATAATTATCTCAGGAATATATTTTGTTCCATGCGATCGGGAGTCCACGTAGTCCCATTGTATCTAAAGAAACTAACTCCTCGTGATTTTATATCGCGGGTAAGACGATGAGTTGGAGATAGTACAATCATGTCAGAATTCTTCCCAAATAAATCAATTACTCGAGTTGTTTTACCAAATCCTCCCGGACCGTTCAAATAAACTGTTTTATGTCTGGTTATCGGATCATACACACAAGGAAACAATGATATATTCGTAGGTATTCTCGCGGTAATTATCTTCGATGGAAGTATCAGCTGATTCGCAGTATTCGTGTAGCGTCTCTTGTTTTATTCTCTAAGTTCCCCAATCGCCTTCCAGCATAGGATACTCTTTAACGGATTCCCGATGTTTTACATCGAATTAAAATGAATCCGTGCCGACACTAATCGCGATGTCAGAAAATCGTTTAAACATCGAGAGTAAACCTATCGGTGACATAATCAAGCATAGATGATCTTAAATGAGTATATTGTGGTATATCTCCCTCAAAATATTGAACGATTTTTAAGAATTTTTCCTTGTTGGATAAATAAGCTATTTCCAACCTCGTAAATATTTTTTTCTTGATGGTAGAAGCGATAATAAAATCTCGTTCAGCGTGATCAATTAGTAGTCGAGTACAAGGTCGTTTATGATCGTCTGTTCCTCCTTGAGTAAATTTCCCTATTATTCTTCTTCCAAGATCCTTCGCTTGTTTTTCCGGGTCCAAGTCGTCGTGCTTTTCAGGAGTTCGAAAGCAAACATCCGTTTGTTTCCGGTATGAGATTATCGCCGTGGATACAGTTAACCGCATCCAAATATGTTTATCTATCAAGAGCCTTAATAACACTATCGGAGCATATTTTTTCACGCAGAGATGTTTTCCGAACCATACATCAAATATTGGAGGAAGTCCAACCGCGGATTTAAACGATGTCAACCTGGCAAACCCGGTCAAATCAAAATTAGGTAATTGTCCATTAATTGCTACTCTCGTCATTTCGTGTGTGGGATGACCAGATCGTATAAAATATTCATCACATTCTCCGTAACCAAGAAAACTTCCGGGGTAACAAGCTGCCATGCCAACGGAGATCATGTCACGGTTTTTATATTTTGTGTTCCGTAATCCACAGTGACCGTATTCTACGCAGTTAGCTTGTACATCCTCGAGAAAATCATGTCTGGTTAGTTTCCAAGAATTTTTCTCTCTGGCAAAGTGAGCTGCGACAGCTGGTATTGTTAAACATTTTTTGTTTATTTCATCGGGATAAAATCTTTAAATTTCATCGGTGTACTTCAGCGCGAGATTATTCATAAACGTTCGGAGTTCTTCTGTTTGGCATAAATCTCGTTAAATGTCCTGACAAACTGATCATATCCTCCTTGCTCGCTCTTAAACAACCATACACCAAACGGGATCATTTTTAATTATTTCTTGGTTAGCATTGAATATATAACCGGAATAATATTTTACCGTTCGTGATACAGGAAATACTCTAGCGGAACCAATCCGCGCATGACAGTTGTGATCGATGATTTCAATCGGTGTTCCTCTTTTTTATAGTGACCGGACTCGTGTAAAATATATCCCATGATGGTTTTTACGATAATCGGGAATTTTAACTTCTTTTCTAATTCGGCAACATCGCTTATCGATGCTCCTGTGGTCTTAACTAATTCCGCCCACGCTATTTTTGATTTTCTTAGTTCGGCGAGTCCGTTTCCTCGTTGGATGTTTTGAAAATGCTCTATGACTAATTCCGCAAAGCAATTCAACGACGAGGAAACTATCATCTCGGAGAGGTTTTTCACAACAAGGACATTCATCGGATATAATCCATAAATCAACACCGTCATATGATATGCACGATTGTAATACCTGTTGTCGATTTCAACTTATGTACCTGGATGGGTTTCCTTTGTCAACACGACTGGTTTTCTCGTCGAGGTTAACACGCGTTCACGATGATTATATGCTCGCCAAGAATTTCCACCGGTGTTTCTTTCATAAATATTCGTACATTTGACTTGAATGAAATATCTAACATCGTTAAGAAAATTTATTTTTGATAATATATCCCTGGCACTAGAATCAGTCATCCTGTATTTAAGAACAGGATCTATAAACGTCTAAAATACGTATACGGCTCTGTCATATCTAAAATCGTATTTGGCATGTCGAATACAATTTGTAACCATTGATAATCCTTCAGGAAATTTTATCTTGTCATCTAGGTTAAAACACTTAACCCGTTGGATTCATAATGTTGCTATTAAGATAAAGTATATTTAAATAAAAAATATTTATTGAATATATGAACAATTATAACTGGTTTCCTATCGGATCAGCTGTACGATGCGGTCAATTATGTCGAAAGGAGTTTTGCAGGGATCATCTACGAAATCTCCGACGAGGAAGTTTAGGATCGCAACCGTGTATCAAGTGCGGTATTGGAGTACGCGGGAAGACGAAATTGTGTGTATGATGCGGATTAAAAAATTATACCGCGCTGAAATGGTATTATGACCATCACAATAAACCTTCTCCAATAAAATAAATGAATCACAACGAGTACGTCGTTCATCCGATCTAAGATAACTACGAGGCGTCACGTGATGGAACCGTCCGACTTCGCAAAAGAAGAGTGCCACTCGGTAGTGTTGGTAACATGGAATATATAATAATTAGTGTTGTACGAGGAAAACAAATAAAAATGTATTACAAGCATCGATTCATCGTTGAATGTTTATCGGAGAAATCGGTAATGGTCTTGTTGTTGATCATATCAATCGAGATCCTCTTGATAATCGTATAGAAAATTTAAGAGTGGCTACTCCACATGAAAACTGCTCCTCAACACGAAATCCCGAGAACATAGAAACTATAAACCAAGACCTGTAACAGCATTCATGGATAGTATAATTATCGATTTCCCGTCAATAACGTCCGCCGCTAAATATTTTGATGTTAACCCCGCATCAGTAAAACGAGCTGCGTCTGGGACAGTTTTGACGGTGTACTCGAAAAAATTCGATAATAGATTTTCTTTCGCGTTTGCGTGATTTTTAAAAAATACGAAAATTGCAATTTAGATTTTAAAAAATAGTTTCGTATATTATATAATGAACGACGAAATCGTATCGCCGATCGCCGAACACCTCGATGCTATTCACATCCCCGCAACATTTTTTAATATAATGACGAAACAACAATTACAACAACAATATAACGATTCAAAAAAATATTGGGAAACCCGTGAAGAAATTTCAATAAAAAATAAAGAGTTATCTGATCGCGTAGCTAGCAGAAATAAAACAATATGAAACAATCGGTGAAATTCTTACCACGGAAATCAATACCACGGAAATATTAATAGAATAATATCAAGATCAAGAACAAGATTTTGTTCTTGATTCATTGTATTTACAATGGAATTTTTTTAAAAACTTTTAACGGGATGTGAAAATACAATCGTTGAACATACATACAAGAATAAAATTTGTAAGTTACATTGACTGCTGAAGAAGATAACCTCGGATATGAACCCCTGCGATTGATTACGCGACAAGAAATTTTCCAACGATAAAATAAAAATTAGATAAATAATTATCATATAATAAACAATGAATCCATCGCCGAATTGAAAAACGAACTTGATCGTATACAACAGTATCATCATAGTAAATTATATACCAGTGATTACTTCGACATTGAATACTCAAAAATAACTTCAGCGCGACGGTTAAATTTTCCCACGTATAAATCTGAATATCGCGTAGCAAAAATCCTCCTTCGGGATGAAATAGTATCATTTATGAAAATGAAAAATCGAAAATGTTCAACGCGGATAATTTTCCCGAACAGGAATACATTCCCGTGACGGCGATGCTAAGAAAGATTTTAAAAACCGTCGGTGAAATATTCAACGAAGAGTCGTTGATAGAATCCACGGGGGAAGAATTCGAAAATAATTATTTGTGGAGAAATTCTAAAGAACTTTAATTGTAAAACGATTTTCATTAAAGAAAATGTCTCGGTGTTCTTTCGATTGGTATATGTATAATATCATCAAATTTACCATAGCGGAAAGCTTTATCTACTTCCGCCCTATCGTACATTTATATTTTGTCTTCTCGTGGAGATTGTTATTATACTCGGTGATATCATTATAGTATTTCATTAGCCGTTAATTATTTTGTTGCTGCTTTTTAATTTTAGCTGAGTTTGTATTATTTGTTTTTTTTTAACTCGTAAGGTTCCGTATTGTTTTTTTCCATAATATTTTTTCCTCGTTCTATTTGGTCATGATATTTTCTTTGACAGCTCTAAGCTGACTCCGTTCCTTAAATAAGTTCGCGATCTTTTCTCGTAGTTTATAATTCTCCTCACGTAGTTCTCTTTGTTTTTCACGCTATTGTTTATCGCAGCGCGATACTCCTCGGCGGATCCACTCGTTGTAGCTGACATTGGTTCCTTTGACAATATTTTATACAACCCCGTTAATCCAATTTTGTATTCGTGGGATACTTTGCGAGGACGTTTTACTCCTCTCAACAACATTATCTTTTTTTCGTCGTCGGCTGTAAGATAAGTTGGGGCTCTCATATATCAATAGTAGATTTTTTTTGCCAAACAATTATACTCGAAAACAATGATCGGAAATAATAAACGAGTTTCACGGGAATAACAAAGATTATGATCGAAAATTATACTCGGAAATCACGCGTACAAGTAAAATTTACTGGATTTTTCAATTTTAATATTCCGTGTTCAATATTTCTTTAAGGCGATCAAAGGTCATACACGATTGAACATAATTCATTATCTGATCGCGACTACAACTACTCATCGTTATGGGATTACGTTGAAATTGTTTTATCTGATGATCCTTCAGCAGAAAATCTTCATCGCCAAATCTATTCACGTAGAATTCAAAGTTACCTACGATCGTTTCAAAGAATGATTTTCTAATAGCATCCTCGAGTGTATCCTTGTCGTAGACGAAGACTTGCGCCTGAGTATACATTATTGTAATTGTCGTAATTCAATTCGAAGAATTTAAATTTGAGAAACATTGAAGATTTTCCATTTGCGATGAAAGTGGAAATTTTTTGAATTTCAATGACGAGAATCCCTTTGAAAACCTTCGGATTTACGATTTCACATCGAGAGAGATTTTTAATTCATCACCTGACAAATCAATGAAATTAAATTCATAATCGACCAGTCTGAAATTCATTCTTGCTATTGAAGAAATACTCGTTTCCAGGTATACCAAATTAATCGGTTTATATATAATCACCCTCCCACGGGGAAAAATTCGGGGTAAATGTATACAGGATGTAACCCTGTTTCGCCTGATCCGACGATGATACATTAACGCCATAAATGTTTATCACGGCAACGCAAATAAGATGTATCGCGACTACCGCTTTTACGTCGGCGTTATACGGTGATAGATTTATACCTGTTCCATCGGGAGCTTTATCGTATCAGAGAACATCGATGTGAGGAATCGATTTAACCCAGCGCTCGTGTATCCGAGGGAAATATTCATCGATGAGTTTATTAAGCGATTTTTTCATTCGGGGAATGTATCATTGGTCAGATCAATCATTGTTAAAAACATTTGTTTTCGGGACCACTATCATCAATTATTGTCTTAAGTAATCTCGCATTGAGATAATCCATATCGACGGTAATTTTATTTAGCGTTTGAATGCGTTGAATTACCTCCTCGTGAGGGATTGCGTTAACACGACTAGATTGTTGAAATAGATCTCGTAGTTGTTGTAATTTTGTTTGATATAATTGTTTGATATTACTAAAAATACCGCGTAATTGATTTAATGTGATAATAAATCCTCCCTCAGGAAGATCAAAACGCCATACTATATTTCCGTATGTTAATTCTTCTTAGCTCCCTGATACATCGTAAGCATCATATTGGTATTTCAAATCTGGCTCGGTTTTTAAAAGATGAAAATTATTATAATACCCATAATCTAAGTCAGGCTCGGGTACAGGTTTGTCATCGGTGATCCAATCACATCTTGTTGGTTCTGGTAAACGCGGTTTATTAATATCAACGCGAGTTGGTGGATCCTCCGGACATCTTAGTACATCTTTGATTGAGATGTGATAGATATCAACGGAGTATTCCGGTGAGTTTATGTCAATGGATGCGGACAACAATGGCTCCTGGACGGTTATCTCGATGGGATATTCTTTATCTTTTATCTTTTTTTCCAGTGATTAATCCCATTTTACGTTGAATCTCCGCGTTGATATTTTCGATATCATAAATTCCCCTTGGAAGATATATTGTGTGCCAATCAGGAGTTCCGTCGGTTTTATTCTTATACGAGAACACAAAACTGTTATTGGGTAGCTTCTTCTCGAATGGTTCCGATCTAACATTTGGCCAGGCATAATGTACTCGAATTTGAGTTAACGCGATCTCTTTTGCTGGAATCGGAGTTGGAAATTCAACCGTGAATTCCGGTTTCCTTGATACCATTGATATCATTGTTGTTTTCACCGGAGCGGTGTTATCCACTATTCGTTGACGTAATTCCTGAGATGTTATTTTTATTATAATCTTGTTTTTATAATTTTGACATCGCGCATTCATAGATGTTCACCAACGAAGAGATCTCCACATCGGATATTGTTGTATCGTTGAGCGACGATGATATCATCGCGGATAATTGCGAGTACGCGGTTGATACCGTATGAAACTTAACGATGTAATCTTGAATTACTTTGACTACACGATATTTTTTTTAATTATTATGGAAATTGTTTCCGCGATGGTTATCGCTGCGGCTACACAGATTGGAATAACGATAGGGGCGATCATTATCACTGAGGAAAGTAATATCCCTGCTCAGGTTACTACACCTAAAACCGAGTACACGTTTACATCAGTGGCGATAATCCTTCGTCGATATTTTTTTTATTTTTGTTTGATATTCCTCGCTGAGCGACTTAAGTTTAGCTTGTAGTTGTAACACCTGATTGTATCGATTGTGTTGAGGTGATGCCTCCGACATTGTTATTAAACAAGAGACGATTTCAATTAACTTCTTTACTCAAATCTAATACGAGTTATATGTACCATGTTATTGACGCCCTAAATAAATTTCTATCCGCGGTGACTATATCGAATCTCGCAGTGGTATCCGTGTCGATGATCGCTGATATTAAATTATTCTCACCGGTAGATGATATTTCCCTCGTTGCAATATGAAACCGGATCGGAGACAGAATTGATAATCTGCAAATTCCCTTAACGGTCGCGATGATTTCATTTCCAAACAAATATTTGTTCGTTCATGACGGATATTTGTTTTTTTCAAGCGTGGTTATCGTCCTCGGAAAATCATCTTTGATGGCCTCGTGAGTTTTCTTGATCTCATCGATGGATGCTTTTATATCCGGGAGTTTTACATCTATGCTATCTACAGGACCACCAAATAATTTATTAATGTTTTTACGACAATTTAGAAATTGTTTTACGTGATCTTCATATGTGGATTGAAGCGTTGCTAGTTCATCAATAGCGGTTTTTACATCGACGATATTCAATGTGATATCCGGTGGTATTTTTCCTCCTAGGAATCTCATAAACTCGATATTAAAATCGGATTGATCTTGATAAAATTTACGCGATAATATGTGTATCAAGTTCTTCACGTGTTTTTTTATATCTGTAACAGCGGTTTTTACATCGGCGAGTTTCGGCGTGGTCACAGGTGGAATCCTAAAGAAATTGTAAATGGGAAGTTGAAATTCGGTAATGGATTTGTGTAAACCCGCAAATTGATTTATATGAGCGTCATACTTATCATTAAATGTTTTTACCGATTCCGCCGATGATATAAAATTATCACCGAGTGATGTTAATTTGTCTGATCGCTTTTGATATGAGCCTGTTTACTCGTTCGAGAGAAACACCAACAGGTTTTGGTGGGCACGGTAATGAGCTTCACCAAAAATCTACCATGTTATATTATATGATCTCTCTTTAAATATCTGGTATAATCGTGTACATCCTTATGAGGTAGATTAGGAAATGTTGATATCACCGTTAACACATTAATGACTTCTCGGCCGCATATCGGAGGATCAGTTAATATCTGCTTGGATAACGTTGAATACCAAACATGTATTTTCAATTGAGTTACATATTTAAGATATTGCTGTGGCGGTGCTAACCCATACGAGTCAAAATAAATAATACATCGTGAATGTATCGCATAAGCTACCAAATGAGTTCCAGGTTCGGTGTTATCATCGAGATTAAGTATACCCGTTTCTGGGATACGTGGTTGATTTGGTAATTGATCTCATGAAAACACCTCTGAAATGTTTCACGGGAGAGTTTTTTTTTTACCGCGGCGATTAAATCAAAATTTGACCTTATAACCATCGGTGTTAATGTCCGATGGGGATGTATCTGGTGAATAGGATGCCTGGTACTCGGAAGCCTTTTCCCTTTTTTTGTATCCTTGTCCGGTTACATTATTTTGAAAATGACGCCGTGCATTTTCAATTGTACTAAGTAGCATTAACTTCATAATACCTGGGATTACTCCTTTATTTATATTACCTCCTCGCGCCTTATATCCTTTTCCAGTAACATTATCTACAATTTTATTTACACCCCAACCAGCAAGATGAGAAGAGGAAGAAATCCACCGGATTTGATCATATTGGAAATCGCAGCGGATGAAAACTCCAACTAGAGTCCTGTACCAGACTGTTTAGCATTATTAAAATGTTTAAGTTGAGTTTTTGTCAGGGATAGTTTATTTAGTCCTTCGATATCTATCTGTTCACGTTTCAGGGTTATCTTTGCTCCACACGCAGCATAGCTTTTCGATTGTAATTTCTTTATCTGACCAGGTGTCAAGATAATATTAACATGACTATACTACATTTAATTGTTACAGGTTTTCCACCGGTGCATCAATTACTCTCACTTTTCCATTACCACCTTCGAGTGTCATTGTCTTATTACTAAGAATTACTGCGATTACTCTGTATGATCCACCATCAGGAGGAAGCGCTCCTACACGAGTTTGAAATTTTACATCAACGACGGAATGCTTAGATACATCATATTGTTGCAATGAAATATAATAGAGCGGATACAAATTTTGAAAATCAAATTGTGATATTTGTAAATCGGTATCTATATTTTGATCGCGTCCCATATAGGACCACAAACGATGATACACACGACCTATTTGATTATTCGGATAATCGATCAGAAGATTTTAGGCGGGTTCCTGTTGATTGCTTCTTCGTAATGATACCTCACTGAAGTTTAATTTATCAAGTATCATATGACTACGCAGCTGTCTATGCTCTCCTTCTACTCGAATTTTACTTTGTAGCGCGATAAAAATATGTCTAGACGCGGAAATATTTTTGTTAACGCGATTTTCGAGGTAAAGATCCCAACAGCGGTATTTGTCGCAGTAGCTGCTGTAACATCCAACCATGACAATAGTGATTTTCCTTCGCGATCTATAAAAGATAACAAAAGAGTTTCTATATCGAGCGATGGAGTCATTTATGGCATCCATAACGCTAGCTTGGATAGAAGTATTTTACCATCATCAACATCATTACCATGCCACATATCATCATCATTTGATTTTTTCATAAGCTCCACGGTATCACTAGATCCAAAGATAAATTTTCTAATATCTCGACAAAATCTAAAGATATGAGAAAGAGGAATCAACATGAAAATCTTCAATCGCGGTTTAACATCAAGTTTCGATTTGAAAATCCTAGACTAAAATTATAATTTTGTTTTATAACAACAGCTTCAACATCAGCATCATCAGCAGCAGCTGTAACTTTCTTTAGTCGTCTTGCGACAAACTGATTATGATCAGCGTTGTCAGTGATGTCCTTCACGAACATCATTGAGTAAGCGGCAGATCGGATAAAATCATCGGAGTCTAGTCCTAGTATCATGGTTGCGACATCAACGCCGTTATCGATGGATTATATCATATTAGAATTAATCAAATACTGCGCGCTTCTAAATAACGACATTATACCATTGTTGACGAATCCTATTGCTCTCGTAGAAAGATTATCATACTGAGTATTTTCCCAATCATTTCTTACTAGTAGTCCCTCCACCTCGAGGAAAGCTTCACACGGCAAAAAGTATTTAGAGGTATCATCAAATCGAAGTTCAATTCGTGATCTAGCATTTGGATTTATCGCGTTGTACGAGAAAAATTGAAAATCGCGTAGATAATCATATCGCGGTACGGGTGCATCCATATCAAAATCATCATCCGAAATCGACTGGAACATTTTTATTATATGCCCGTTGATCTAAATCATAATCTTCTAAGACCAGAACCAGCGATCAAATTAGCAACAATGTTTCTTTGGGAATCATCATCTGATTGAACTAACTTGGCCAACTTTTGAGCTACTATTTCATTTATAACTTTACTCTCCCGAGGTGGCATTAATTTCGTAAACGGTAATTTTTTTCGTTTTCTTCGAAATAACGACATAAGTTTTTCCTTGATGGTATTAAACGCGCTACCAGCTAGATCACAAACTGTGCGGACCACCTTACTACCAATGGCACCAATAGCTTTTGATGCTAGTTCTTTACCAACGGGGTTATTTTTTTGGAGCAATTCTGGTGAACAATCCCGAGACGACATTACCCAATCCATCTCCGTGGTATACTTTATATACGGGTAATCTCGAGTTCATGACGTAAACTCTGGTTGGTTTATTACGATACATTTTATTTAAAAGTTATCTATCTAATCGCTGATAAATCACTGGTGATATTGATATTAGTCACTATGATAATCATCATTAATTTATCGATGAAACCGCGATATAATCCAATATCCATAAAACCACCTGGAAATAACCGCTGACAGATATCAGCTGCTTCACTTATTATCTCCGGGAAATTATTTCCAGCTCGTCCTCCCCCCCCCCCCCCCGATGAGAACCTCCAATCGTGATATATCATCGAAGATACTTCGAGAACAAGGAACACCACCGGTAGAATATCCTTTACCGGTTGTACCCGTTGCACTCAAAGAAGGTTTCTCAATATCTAACAGTTTTGATCTTTCTGTTAATTGGAGAAATCCGGGATCTGATTGTTTTGTTGAAGGCGATTCAACTTTTGTATTTCATCCATAAGATTATTATAAATTTCATCTTTATCTGATACTTTAGCTACACTGGTCATCGCACGATTTAATCCATTTCGCCATATTATTTTTATCCATGGCGATATAATCAGATTGAATATAATTTTTTCTGTAATTGAAACTCGAAACGAAAAAATTAGCCATATCTGTTATATCTTTGAATCTCATATTTTTTATTTCATCAAGTTTACCCGGAAGAAAAGTATCGTTATCTTATTATCAGGGATGATGCTGCATATTTCTGTGTTAGCAATCTTGCTATTAGAACTGATCTTGTTTATTTCAATCTTAAAATCTTGTTATCAGAGTTGACGCTGAATATTTCAGTGTTAGCAATCTTGATATCGGGGTTGACTCTGCTTATTTCCATCTCAACAATCTTGTTATCAGTGTTGACGCTGCTTATTTCAATCTTAACAATCTTGATATCGGGGAGGATGATGTTTATTTCAATCTTAGCAATCTTGCTATCAGCATATACTCGGCATATTTGAGTGTTAACAATCTTGATATCGGGGTTGACTCTGCTTAATTCAATCTCAACAATCTTGATGTCGGGGAGGAGGATGTTTATTTCAATATTAGCAATCTTTCTTTCAGGGCAGCTCCATCAAAATTGAGATGGAAGTCTTGCATGTGTTTCTCAATCAATCCCTTCCTATCCATTCCAATCTTGTAACACCGTTAGCCGTGACCAAACCCTTATTCCATCCAAATTCTTGTGACACAACTGGCCTTGACCAAACTCTTATCCCAACCAAACTGTTGTAACACAACTAGCATTGGCCAAATTATTATTCCATCCAAACGCTAGTAGCACAACTGGCCTTGATCAATCTCGTGCCCCATCCAAACTGTTGTAACACAACTGGCTTTGACCAAACTATTATTCCATCCAAACTGTTGTAACACAGGTAGATTTGACCAAACTAGTAACCCATCCAAACTGTTGTAACACAACTGGCCATGATCAAACTCGTATCCCACCAAACTTTTTTAACACAGGTAGCTTTGACCAAACTCTTATTCCATCTAATCTTGTCACAGAACTAGCATTGGACAAACCCTTATTCCATCCAAACTCTTTGTAACACTGGTAGCTTTGACCAAACTCTTACTTCATCCAATCTTGTAGCACAACTAGTCTTGACAAACATTTTATTCCATCCAAACCTGCAAGCAAATACACAGTATCAATTGCTAAATTTTAATATAAATGACAATATAGTTTGTATACATTATTATAATGTCCATGATATTTCACGTTATTATCTATATAATGCAAAATGATGATTATTTTTTATATCTAGGTACTATAGTCTTTTGGTAAAAATGAATGGTCAATGCTGAATTGTCACTATATTGACGTGACATGGTATGGATTGATGGGTTTGTTTTTGTCTTGAAACTAACGGGACTTTCACGACTTTTAGAAAATTGCTCTCTAGAAAGTCGCGTCTTTACTTTAACAAAGGACTGATCTAAGATTCGAGCCTATTTTGAGTAAAGAATTTCCAGACACTACATAAATGCACTTTAAATTTACTTATGGATAAAACCTCGTGTCAAAAAGAAACAAAACAAAAAAAGTAACACGTATTACTCAAAAATCTTCACGGACAATCAATTTTCTACATTTTCCTTTTCTCTCCATACTTAATAACCCGTGGAACTCTGGGTGACGACAAATATTTAGAGGAATATATTTTTGAAATTGCAATCTTCACAGAGGTTCCAGATTCCATCCGTTCAATATCCAAATAAAAATGAGGTCGTTTAGCACAATTAAATTAAAGGAACTATCAATGTGCTCTTTGCATACAAAACAACTATGGTTACATATGTTAGCAATTTAATCGGCGTAGCTATAATTTCTAAATTAGGTGTAAATATCAAAGTTCCATATTTCATTCTTAGTGAAAATATTTTATTATAAAAAAAAAATGCTGAATGTAAGAAAAATTAAACTTCCAATTAAATTGTGGAATCATTAATATGTTTCAGTTTGTGACAATATTATAATTATAAAAAAAAATTACAAGCATATGTAATGACTTGTAAATGAAAGTAAATGGCAGAGAAACTATTAGCACAAGGAAATGAGAAGAAAAAAGAAATGAGAAGAAAAATTTCCAATTATTTGCAACGACACCATATGTTTTAACAATTAGTAAGATGATTCTAGTTTTTAAATTAAGACAGAAGCAAAAAAGAGAAAACTTACATTTTGTTGGAAAAGAATAAAAATCGGAAAAAGTCTACTGACCGAAAAATCACCAGTTATGGAATGATTCGAAAGTGTATGAAGTATCCAGGTATTGTACAATCAGACGTAATGAGTTCTGTAGCCACATACATTAGTCCATTTTCCTACATTTGACATATCAGCGAAAGTTTACGCACAAAATGTTGGCTTGTTCAAACCGTAATAAAACCTATCGCAATCCATTGACAATAACCTCTGAGAAAATTTCGTATGTCTGAGAAAAGAATTTCTATAAGCTACTCTTTCTTTCTGGAGACTATGGAAATAAGTATAAGCACCGAACATATTTTATTATTTGTTTTTTAGGCTTCAATAACCACTATCGGTATGTGCAAATGGAATTCACATTATATACCCAAACTCCCACCACCATCCTCTCTTTAATTATTTCATGAATTTAGGATTCAATAACAAGCGGCTGACGTAGAGACGAAAATCAATCAAAATACATCCAATGGTTTGGTTTAATTATATCTGATGTGCCTTATAGCTATAGAACAACAAATCAACCCAAACCATGTATTTAGCAATACGTGCCGATGGTTTTGTAAACAGAAAGTTTACTGACGTTTAATTCGCTACATAATACCATTTTCCAGAGAATAACAAATAAGCTTAAAATAATAAGAAGAACATTTCTTTTCAAGCATATTTGGATATTTAAAACAATGAAAGCATGAATCATGCCGTCTGTTTACAAGTCATACCTTAAAACACTTTCCAACTGCATAATAAATACCATCTCAGTCAATAGAAAAAGCCCTCTCCCTTCCCAAAAACATAAAAAGGAAAGACTGGAACGATACGACTAACCGTTAACAGCAACAACATCTGCAATAAAAACAACTGGAAATATCGTCCACATCATCATCACAACAGCACAGAACTAACGATCATCGTAAATGACTGTGATAACAACCATGATGATGATAGTAATCATTCGGTGGCAATGATAATATGTCGTACCGCTTGTTACGATCATGTTGATAAATAACTTGATGATGATGAAAATGGCGTTGATGATGCCACTTATTTAAATGGATACCAACCATTATTTAAACAAATTTAAAAAATGTTTTTGTTAAAATGTACAATCCAACCGATGAATAAACAGTCACTAAGTTACATCCAACAACCTCGTGACCTTGGCCTTGGAGTGTACTGAGAATAACAGCAACAGTAAAATGGTGCTAGACAAAATCACACCTTTGATAAATGCTGCACTCAGTTTAGAACTGACCGTGGTGTCTTTTGAAATAAATGGAAGATTTGTCAAACTACGTTAGTTGAATAAGTAATGATTTATTTTCTTGCGGCGATATAACACAGGCCTTTAGACGTTATAAGGTCGAACGCTAATACGTCACTATATACCGATGATGTCATAAAGAAGCCAAAACACAGAATGGTCCCCTGTCGTACATTTACATTACAGGTACGAACGAAACGAAATCGTGACCTTTACTAATTCACAACCGTCACGGATACTGTAACTAATGTAAACAAAATGGCCGACGTGTTCAATGATATGCAATTTTCTATGTACTGAATTAAATCAAATATAATATTTTACTGGGAAAAAAAATATAACTCTAAATGTACTATTGCACATTTCAATGTTTTAATTGCTTACTAAGGGAATGTGTTTTAAAAGGCATGCAGCTCTGGAACACTTGACACAAGACATGGCGTTATGGATGGAAATAAAATGATTATGTGATAATTATCTAATGACAAGAGCTCTCTAACACACTGGAAAAGATAGACAAGCATGGCGCACGAAAAGGTAGACCCTAGTGATAGTACAGTTTCATTATCCGTGATGGGGGAAGGATAATACAGTGTAAAAGTGCTCTATTTAAACATAGTTACACAGTATGATGCAACCACTACCCCTTCCTGTGAAGGGGTAGTGGTTGCATCATACTGTGTAACAGTTCTCTATCCAAACAGTCAAATTTATATTATCTGTGAGAAGCGTGTGTGTGTGTGTGTGTGTAACAGAGTTATATTCCCTGTGAAGGGTAATGCATACCACAGTGGAACAGCAATCTGTTTAAATAGTCACGCAGGTATGAGAAGTCAATCCCTGTTTGATTTTAGGAAACGCAGACATATGTACAATTGCATTTCATTGAGGCGGGGGGGGGCATGAGTGGCTGAGTGGTCTAACACGCTCTGTTACGGATCACTGCCATCTCATCTCTGTCTGTGTGGGTTCGAGTCGAAGATTCGGCGAATGTAGTTATGTAAGAAAGCTTGCCAGTAGCTTCTCGTGGGTCATGGTTCTTTCTAGGGGGTTTCCCCGGGTTCTTCCTCCACCAGTAATACTGACCGACATGTATAGCCTATCGTGTGCTGAAAAATAGCGTTAAACCCTACAACAACAGCATATTCCATGGGAAGGTGGAGCACATTACAATAAATCAGCAGTCTATACAAACCATGGACAATCACATGGGAATTAAAAGTCAATACAAGGTTAAATTAATATAAACAGGTGTTGAGTCAAAATATCATGTTATGAAGTTTTGTTTCCAAAAATGGGACACACTGCTATAATGGCATGAATGCTAATCTGATCCTCAATTTATTATAGACATGTCTACTAAGTTTTTATTGTCTACTTCAACTGATTTTAGCTTCCTCTTCTTTGCAAGGTTTGGGTCAAATGATTAAAAACCCCAAATGTTTACAAATGTGTAACAAATGAAACTTACCAAAACGTCATGAAAGTCTAATCCGGTTATTTCAATATAATAACAAAAGTCAAATCGAGCTATGTCAATAATAATGAAAGTCTAATCAGTTTATTTCAATATAATAACAAAAGTCAAATCGAGCTAAGTCAATATAATAATGAAAGTCTAATCAGTTTATTTCAATATAACAACATAAGTCAAATCGAGCTTTGTCAATATAATAATGAAAGTCTAATCGAGTTTTTTCAATATAATAATATAAATCTAATCAATTTATTTCAATATAATAATGAAAGTCGTATTGAGCTATTTCAATATAATAATATAAGTCTAATTGGGTTATTTCAATATAATAATATAAGTCTAATCAGTTTATTTCAATATAATAATATAAGTCTAATCAGTTTATTTCAATATAATAATATGTCTAATCAGTTTATTTGAATATAATAATATAAATCTAATCAATTTATTTCAATATAATAAAGAAAGTGTAATCAAGTTATTTCAAGATAATAATATAAGTCTAATCAGTTTATTTCAATATAATAATATAAGTCTAATCAGTTTATTTCAATATAATAATGAAAGTCTAATTGAGCTATTTCAATCTAATAATATAAGTCTAATCAGTTTATTTCAATATAATAACAAAAGTCAAATCGAGCTATGTCAATATAATAATGAAATTCTAATCCAGTTATTTCAATATAAGAATATAAGTCTAATCAGTTTATTTCAATATAATAATGAAAGTCTAATCGGGTTATTTCAATATAATAATATAAGTCTAATCAGTTTATTTCAAAATAATAATATAAGTCTAATCGGGTAATTTCAATATAATAATATAAGTCTAATCGGGTTATTTCAATATAATAATATAAGTCTAATCAGTTTATTTCAATATAATAATGAAAGTCTTATTGAGCTATTTCAATATAAAAATATAAGTCTAATCAGTTTTTTTTCAATATAATAATATAAGTCTAATCAGTTTATTTCAATATAATATTATAAGTCTAATCAGTTTATTTCCATATAATAATATAAGTCTAATCGGGTTATTTCAATATAATAATATAAGTCTAATCGGGTTATTTCAATATAATAATATAAGTCTAATCAGTTTATTTCAATATAATAATATAAGTCTAATCGGGTTATTTCAATATAATAATGAAAGTCTTATTGAGCTATTTCAATATAAAAATATAAGTCTAATCAGTTTTTTTTCAATATAATAATATAAGTCTAATCAGTTTATTTCAATATAATATTATAAGTCTAATCAGTTTATTTCCATATAATAATATAAGTCTAATCGGGTTATTTCAATATAATAATATAAGTCTAATCGGGTTATTTCAATATAATAATATAAGTCTAATCGGTTTATTTCAATACAATAACATAAGTCTAATCGGGTTATTTCAATATAATAATGAAAGTCTAATCAGTTTATTTCAATAAAATAATATAAGTCTAATCAGTTTATTTCTATATAATAATGAAAGGCTAATCGGGTTTTTTCAATATAATAATATAAGTCTAATCAGTTTATTTCAATATAATAATATAAGTCTAATCAGTTTATTTCAATATAATAATATAAGTCTAATCAGTTTATTTCAATGTAATAATGAAAGCCTAATTGAGCTATGTCAATATAATATAATAAGTCTAGTCAGTTTATTTCAATATAATAATGAAAATCTAATCGAGTTATTTCAATATAATAATGAAAGTGTAATCAAGTTATTTAAATATAATAATGAAAGTGTAATCAAGTTATTTCAATATAATAATGAAAGTCTAATCGAGTTATTTCAATATAATAATGAAAGCGTAACCAAGTTATTTCAATATAATAATGAAAGTGTAATCAAATTATTTCAATATAATAATGAAGGTGTAATCAAGTTTTTTTAATATATTTATTAAATACTAATTGGATTATTTCAATATATTAATAATATGGCTATCAATACAAGTTTCTCAATGTCTATGTATCATATTGGACTGGCAAGTTATCAATTAGAATTACTTTTAAAAAGCATGTCACATATTTCCTGAAATCGGAAGGTGATGATTGTAATTATAGTATTTAAGCAAATTTCTTTATTTTGAAGGATTTGGGAAAAACAATCTATTAAATAGTGCAAGAATAAAATGTAAAAAATTAATTTGCAAAAGTAGCATGCTCCTATATTTAGATTAAAGCTGCCAATGCAATTTTATTTAGCACGTTATCTGGAACTCTACAATACTTTTAGAACAGTATGGATTTGGGTGTGGGTCTTAAGATTGTGCTACTCTGTGCTAAAATATATGGAAATTTAATCCAATACAGTATGCATATATTTTTAAATTTCCTTCAATGTGATGTTGTTGTGGTGAATTTAATGTCAGAAAAATGAATATGAAACTTCTTTAAGTGCTTTCATTATAGCAATACTGGAAAGCTCCTCTAGAATACAATCTAACACATTCACAGTACAACATTGGCATGGGTTGTAATTGTGTATAGAAAGTATAGTCTACTTCTCCTAAATCTATTTCTACCATAAACAGAGAGTATGGCTTACTTCTACTAAATCGATGTCTACCATAAATAGAGAGTATGGTTTACTTCTACTAAATATATATATATATATATATATATATATATATATATATATATATATATATATATATATATATATATATATATATATATATATATACCATAAATAGAGAGTATGGGTTTACTTCATAGTATTTTGCCATTTAAGACTATTTCCATATAAAGAAACATATGAGCCAAAAATAATCTTTTCTCTAGATGGTAGTTTCAAGATTCAAGAGTCATATTGTTGGTCAAAAAACCCATTATATGGGTTTCTCAAGATACAACTCCGCTGTCAAACAATCACTAGCTTTTTTATGATAGAAGGTAAATCTGCATCCACTCAAGGCCTTTCACCAAATTGTTGGCCATGCTCAACACTATTCCCTCTCCTCAAAATATGTAAATTTCATTATGATTGGTTTCGTCCTTGTATCTAGCAGGGTAGTCTATCAGTCAAGTACAAAGCACATATTTTCAACGCATTCATACTCTAGATAGATTGATTACACAAAGAAAGATTAATAACTTTGCAAATAAATATATTCTCTAAGCACTGGGGAGGTCCTTCTAACAATAATATATTCACCTTTATGCTTTGTTTTTTTAATTTCAATATCCGTTCTTAAAGTTTAGATATTTGTCTGAGGCTTGCATTTCTTCCAAGTGATCAATGATTTGCTCTCAATGTTCCTCTCAAACAGATATATATTTTCTCTCTAGCTCTCTTATAGTTTCACACTAAAACTGCATTAATTCAATTTTATCAAGTCATCGATATTGGAAGTTACTCTGACAAACTCTAGTTCAACTTTTATATCAGCAGATTCTCGAATTCTCGATGTATCCTATGATATTTTCAAATTTTGATTTCTTTAGGAGGAAGAGGCGGTTATTCTCAACAAGCATATCTCTTTCTCTCTCTCTCTCTCTCTCTCTCTCTCTCTCTCACACACACACACACACACACACACACACACACACACACACGGCTATGTCCAAATTAAATTAACATGCCCCATTGGTGACCTCCGAAGTCTCGCTCTCGGTTGTCCCACTTGCCATAGAAGGATATTTATTATTATAACCACATTCATTAACTATCTATGCGCAAGTCATACACGACTGGCTATTATTGTACTGCCTCTGCTTGACATGACTCAAGCTTACATTGGCATGTAAACTGTTACACCCACACAATCTCCATCAATCAGCTGATGAGCACAGGGATAAAAACCCAAACGATTTCACTAGCCAACAGTAAAATGGTATCATATTATACCCGTATCAATAATTATCTTGCAAATCTACTAGATTTAGTGTGGCTGTACCCTTTTCGACAGCATTTATCATCACGTTCAAACCGAAGACACTGGATGTCAACTAAATTTGGTTACCCCAACTGAGCAACTTCGAACAAACCGGATGTCATTAGTTTGGTTCTTGGTTATTGATTTTGTATATTAGGAGGTCTCGAGGTTACAACTGAACTCGGGTTTGTGTATTAATACGCCAAGACTCTGTATTATATTCCGAATGAGTGTTATAAACATGTACACACCGGCGTTCGATTCAGTAGCAGACGACATAAACTGGAGAGTGCAGACGTTTACATGGAGAAAGGAATTTCATTGAAATAATCAGGGTAGTGCATACATGATGTTTTGAATAGCAGATGCAAACTACTGGACGATGATATATCTGTATTATTTATACATTTTTTTAAATATTTTTTTATTGTATAAGGTACTGTAAGCAACATTCACTCATCTTCTAATTTATACACAGTAGAAATTGTGTAGAGATTTTAGAAGGAGAGGGTGTTTTCAGTAACTGTCTTTTTAATGAGAGAAATGAGTGCTCGTACCGACTACTGATTGTGTAGACTTTAATGTCTGTCCATCCATTCCCGTTTGTGCTGCCTAAGTATTGTAACTTTAAAAATCATTTATATTTTCAAAAGGAATTTTTTTATACATAGAATTAGAAAAACGAATTTACATTGAAAATCTTACCATGTGCGTCATCTGATTTGATTATTTTTATTTGAATTATGTGTCTAATGTTTACTTAAATTATGTAACATTGTTATGTTCATTTATCTTTTTTATTTTCACCTAGCAATTATATGATAAGAAGGTAGTTAGTTATAAGGAGCGAAAATCGATCGTTTTCAACAAATGACTCAAGAGCTTGATCCAAGGGCTAAAAATAAACCCCAGGGCCTATATTGATTGCATATATTAATTTGTATTTTCGTGCACTGTAGTCGTATAAATGGTTATATGGCTGGGATCTCAATAATTTCAAGTTCTTAAGTATGGTCCATAAAAGATCATTAGAGTTTTTTTTCCCCCAAACCCCAAAACAAAGAAATTTGCTTAAATACTATAATTTAAATCTATCATTACAATCATCACCTTCCGATTTCAGGAAGTATGTAACATACTTGTTAAAAGTAATTCCTGTGTTGATAATAAATTGCATACATTAGCTAATTTGTTTTTCGTGCTAGCAATTGTTTATATGGGTAGAGAGTGATAATCTCAAAGGTTTCAAAATTGTTATACACGGGTAGAGATTAAATGCCTTGTAAGTGCCAGTTATGTGTAAATTTCTCTTTGCATGTCCAGAATGTCTGTTGTGGTTGTTGGTGATCTCAATAATTTGTATGATGTGATCCGGGGGATACGTTTTTTGGAGGGTGGGGGTAGACATCGGGCTATCACCTCACATAGTTTGTATTAACATTTGGTCCACATATCTTATACAGCAATTCTCGTGAGTTACTTAAAATTTATGTAAAATCACTGCTGATCCAATAGCTCTAGTTTATTCTGAGCAAATTAGTTTTATTATTTTTTAAACGTATTAGTTTACAGTAACAGTAATAGCTGCTAAACAGTACAAAGTAGCATCTATTCTATACAAGAAAATAATATTTTAATACTATTTTATGTTATTTTTATTAGTTGAAGTTAATATGACATGTTAATTAACAGGAGATACTTGAAACTTACGTGAAATCGCAGCCAATATTTTAGCACTACTTTATTCTGACTACTGTTTATCATTTTTGACTGGAACGTATTGTTTACAGTTCGTTCTACATATCATAGCTAATTTTTCCTATCTTTAACTTGGTAAATATTCAGGTCATCGTCATTTAATGTGGCTATAAAAAAATAAGTAATTCTTTTTAAATACTTCGTGTGACATTTATTATGTATTTTTTGTAGTAACTATAATAGTAATAATAATACAGATAATACGACTATTACGATAATGGTGATGGAGTGTAAAATTACGAGAGGAGATTATTGTTTTAGGTCATAAATAGATATATATATATATGTATTTACATTTATATGGCAGTGTTTACTAAAAGTATATATGTCTATATTTTATGACACAATGTCATTGATTTAGGTCAGAAATAGATATATAGATATATTCACGTTTTTTTTCGTCATTGTTTACTAAAAGTATATATGTCTGTATTTTGTGTATTCCGTATCCTAATATAAGTCATTTTTTTATCCACAGCCGGAGATGGACTTGTGCTGATAGAAGACAAATTGATAGTCGTAGACTTCAATGAGAGGAATATAAATGTTTACAATCGTCATGATGGCAAACTGATTACACCACACAGACTGGAGTACCGTCCCTTGGATGTCTGTCTTATTAGCAAGAATGAAGTCGCTGTGTGTCTGAATATCGGTTGGATTGCAATCGTATCTTTGAAATCGATAGATGACGTAAAACTCGTCAAACCTTTAGACACAGGATTTCGATGTCATTCATTGGCAAAATGGAATTCAGACAAACTCGTTGTCAGCGGTGTGAAAGACTTCAACAAGTTGTGTTGGGGAATTTTATCGATTACAGATGGACGTCTGGACTCAACTCACGACATCTGTAAAGGGTTTGGTAGGACTCGCATAGCAGTCAAAGATAACACCGTGTACATCTCGTGTCGGACTCCTAACCCCATTACTAAAGGAGTTTATGCATATGATATTTTAAAACACACACAAAAGTTTCTGTATCAACACCAGGAATTAGAAAGACCGTGGTCAATAATGGCTGACAGGGATTGTGTGTACGTGTGTGACAGGAACTCTAACAGAATTCATCAGCTTACAGACAGCGGTCAACTAGTGACCATACACACAGTGTCATCAAGACTGTATGAAATATTCTATGATGACCATCATGGATTACTTTATACCACAAGCTTTCAAAGTAATGTGATAACTGTTTACAAAATGGAGTCTTTACATCAGCCAGGTAATTCTGTTTTATTTTATATCACACCACAAAGAAAACTACATACTTCATATATTTACATTTCATAATTCACCTTTATGCCCCAAAATATGATTTATGAATATTATAGTCATAACTTTATTGTAAGGAAAATATGTATAATATATTTAAAATAAAATTAAAGTGGAATAAATATTTTTTTTTTATCCTGGGAGTCTGAAAATGTCCGTTTCGTCGAACATGGTCACCTTTATAATTTATAATATAAATACAATATTTTTATTTTAAAATTTATTACAAATTGCATTATAGACATTTGTATTTATTAATGATTGTTAAGTCGTCTCCATGTTGGTTGTCACTACATAATTTTCATATAAAAATATTAAATCTGTATCGACTATCATAATGGCTGCTTGTCTACAAAACTCGCTCATCACCAGCTCAGGGTAATGCACGTTTGTCCCCCACACAAGATGGCGCTTTCATTGCTAAATATTTGCACGCGACATGTCATTGCACGCGACACGAACGTGACCGGATCTCGTTCAGGGGTTGGCAGCGTCTTAAATTACCACGTATTTTGTGTTGATAACATTCATGTTTATGGAGCGGTTCTATGATGATTTTTCAAGGTGGATTTATCAACGACGAAAACTCAAATCGGATATCAAGAAAGCTGGACAGTTAAGTTTTAAAAAATAAATACCATTTTGGATATTCTACGAGATGTTGTTCTACAATGTGCTACGAGCTGTTCATGTTTTCGTTAAAGGATGTTGCAAACCGAAATAGACGAGGCTGAAAATGGAGGTAGGATGAATGAATATGGCGAAAGATTATAGAAATAATTAATATTATATTGTAGACTAACGGTCGACATTTTTATTAAAATTAAAATGTTGGATGTTGAAAGTAATTATTTATATTGTTTGTCACACGCGAGCTTTATGTCATAGAGACTATACTGTGTGTCTACATCCCCGTTTGTTTGTACCCCCCTGACGATTTCAGTAAAGAAAACCATAAACAAGATAAAAAGTGAATAAATCTTACTCACTTCATTCATTGATTTATAATTTCTAACCCGATTGCGACCAGGGTGTCCATAACACCTTTATCGCCTGCGCGTCTGATGCTTAACGGAAGTTTTCATACTAACACGACACCATATTGCTTATTTTGTTATTTATTTATTTAATTTTATTGGGGCAAGAGACAGATGTCCCAACTCCCCCCACATTTTCAAAACACTAGAAAAAGTGTGTTTATGTGAGTGTGTTCTCCTTGATGTGTTGTTTTGTGTGTTTTTTATAGGATGTTTTCATTACTTTTAAGCCTAACCTTATTTTTTCCCATCGGGAGTATATACAAAATAGGACGGTTCTAGTCCCTAGTGTTTTCTATGAGATGGTTTCCTCAGGATGGGTTTTAAATTCCCATCTTTGGTCCCCCTTCTCTTTTATATTCCATAGTTAACCCTGGCTAGGGGTTCCTTGCATCCTGTGTGTACTATTTGTATGTTGCTATATGTATACATATATATATACAGTGTGACTTGTTAGGATAGCCTTTTTGTAGATCATATTTCCCAGTTGTTTATCAGTTCATTGACCCCTAAACGGTTTTCACTTGTTGTGATGTTTTAGGTTTTGAATGCTTCTGTTTACTTTTATTTCAATTTGAATTTTGTACAAGCATGATTTATTAAATTTTAAATTATTTACCACGGGTTATTCACCCATTCCCTAGTGCATTATTGATTGAATTTTTTTATTCAATGACTTGTATATTTCATTATTTATTCAATAGGTCTACTTTGTTCGAGGCAGGATCTGTACATTTTTTTTATTTCATTTGTACTCAACCTGTCTCAAGCTTGTTCATCCTCTATTTATTTATTTATTTACCACTATTTCATTTCCCTCATACGGGCTTTCTGTATAGTTTGTAGGAAGCTCTAAGGAATAACGGTGTTATTTTGTCACTAGTGACTGTATTATGAGAGCATGCTCTGGCGGGAAACATTTTTTTCCCTTTGATAAGACTATCCAGTGTGTGAGCTGTGTTGCCGTGCTTGTTTGCTTCTCTAGGTGAGTTTCTTTCCCAGCTCTTCCACGATCCTGCGTACTTCACGTTGTGATTTAGCCCCGTGTTTTCCTTACTAGTAGTAGTACTTGTCCTCCTGAGGTCCCTATATTCAACAGCTTCCGATTTCACTTGAGCTTTTCCATTTACTCAAATCAGGCCTCTGCTATGGGCTAAAATCTCTTAACCCATAGTAGAAAAGGCACATAATGAGAATCTTTGAAGAGCTTTTGATCAATATATAGTATATAACTATTCAATGGCTTTACTGTCTGTGGAAGGAGCTAGGCAGGTTTTAAATTAGCCAAAATTTGGCTAAGGATTCCTGTTGCCATACTCAGTGAGGCTGGTACACAGCTAATGTCCTTTTAGCCCAATTTGGCTAATTCCTACAAAGCTGTTCTTCACACTCTTAGGTTGAAACCAAATCTTGGCTAAATGAATGCTTAGCCAAAATTTGGCTAAGGATTCCTGTTACCATACTCAGTGAGGCTGGTACACAACTAATGTCCTTTTAGCCCAATTTGGTTAATTCCTACAAAGCTGTTCTTCACACTCTTTGGTTGAAACCAAATCTTGGCTAAATGAATGCTTAGCCAAAATTTGGCTAAGGATTCCTGTTGCTATACTCAGTGAGGCTGGTACACAACTAATGTCCTTTTAGCCCAATTTGGCTAATTCCTACGAAGCTGTTCTTCACACTCTTTGGTTGAAACCAAATCTTGGCTAAATGAATGCTACACATTTGCCTTTCACATGGATTTAACAAGTGGTTTTTCTATGTACATAATAGTGATGTTGGTGGGAAATAGACTCACCCGTAGTATAAATAATAATAATAATAATAATGAGGACTTTGTATAGCACCTAATCTTTAGAAGCTCTAAGCATTTTACAACATCTATAATGATTTGACTACAAAAAAACACATGAAACTATAAAGCAAAAAAAACATGCTGAAAATATTTAAGGTAGGAAACAACATTAAGTCTTTAAGTTTGCTTTTGCAGTTGACATGTTTTTCAGAGTTTAAAGAGACTCTTAAAAGGGATTACAGTGTCTTTGTGTCTAATTTCATTTAGCAATTTATTCCAAGTTGTTGGGCACTGGTATGCAAATGAATGTTGTACATATGACTTCATTTTCATAGTGGGAATAATGAGTATATGATTGCCAGAAGAAGATCATAAGTATCTTGCTGGTTTGTACACATGGGAGAGGCCAGATAGGTAATGCTGGACTGGAGTCCATCAGTGAAATGTAGCAGTCATTGTATGGTACAGAGCAGTGGGGAGGTTTGCTTTATAGAGATGTGTGTTCTGATCATGTTACTCTAACATGGCACAGTGTTAGTACATAATGTACATTAAGCATAAAACCCACATACAATGACAGTGCTAGGGCCTTACTTGTTAGAGTTGGGTTAGAAATAAATCAGTGAATGAAATGTCTGTATTTTTATCACACCTACGATTTTCGTCATTCAAATTGATTTAATCAAACTAGTATTTCGGCAAAAATTGTTAAACCTACAAACTTTATCAAGTATTTAACAGATGGACCAACTGTAAGATGGATGTGTACAAAATCTAGAGAAAACCAAACTATTAAAACAAATGTTTAAATATATAACAAATTTTATTATTAAAGAACATATGACTGAAATGGTGTACATTGTAACAACTTTTACTTTAAAACAACTTTTACTTTAACATACAAGATCTCTTTTCAATAAGTCTTTTTATGTCTATCGGCAATTTTCTTGAAGCAGGAAGTTCAAATTCCCCTGGTAAAATATTGCTGACTGATATTGTCAGCTGTTTACATGATGTCAGTGACACCTTAAATTGCTTTGTTCTGTATAATCTAATTGTAATCTCAGCAGGCGCAACTTCCATGACCTGACCGATTTTGAATGATAGTTGCATCTGCAAGGTACAAAATATGTCTCCCAACATCATATCTTCTTCTATCTGCTTGTTTAGCTTGATGTCTGCCTGAGAGTTGTTGGGTTATGTATACCTGAAAAATTTGTATCAGTAATTTTTAAATGAATTTTATTTATTTTAAACTAAACTAAGCAAGTCTTTTGAATGATTGTTTAACTGTCATAATAGAAGAAATTAATATAAAAAATAATAAATAATGTTCAAATTTCATTGCAATTCAGTTGGAAAATTAACACTCAGATTCTTCTTTTTAAATATCATAATAGGTATCATAATTCTGTGAGATATAATTGAGAGTTGCACATTCAATTTTCATTTATTCTTGCTAAATCAACTTTCTAACTCATCATAAACCATTAGAAGTTTACTGGCACATTTTATTTGAAACATTAAATCATTGTATCTGTATTGTATCAATATTACATAATTGTTTCAATGTAACAGTCTTCAGAGGAAATATTTTGAAGTATTCACTCAGGTGCTTTTATAACTGGTATTTTCAAGTTTAACATGACATTTCATTTAAAAGGAGAAGTTGAAAAACTATTTATTTGCTTCTTATAAAATATCCATAAAACAATGTATGTCTTTCAGAGATAAATGTTTAGGTACTAAACCATGTTTATTTTGGAATGATTGCCCATTACATTTGACTGTAGTGTTTCATGAGAACAGATATTTGTTTGGAAAATGTACTCTTCAGTTTGTCCAGATGACTAAGTAATGATTAAAATCTTAAAAAGAACATTATATATATATATATATATATATATATATATATATATATATAATTTGGCCCTCTACATATCCATAAAAATAAGTGTTCTACATCTCCCTCCCCCACTCAAGTAAACTCATATTTTTAAAACTGAGTTGAATTGTATTAAAAATGGTCTGGTCATAAACACATACCGAAAATCATACATGTTTATTTATATTTGTCCAAAATCTGATGAGCATCTATGACAACTAGATTTTGATATAAACTAAGTCTCAAATGTTAAAGGACTGATTTAACATTTAAATATGGCTTAAATTGTGTACAACTCTTTTTATCTGATTTCTGATGCATATAACATTCCTTCAGATTTAAATTTGTCAGATTTATGGTGTTATTGTAATGGTGCTGATGGATATGACAGTTTCAATGAAAACACTAATCTTGTTGTGTACAAGGAAGGTGTCTGAAAATAACAAATATGACTTTATATTCCATCCATACCTGCATACAGTCTTGTCATTGACCTTGAAAGTCTGTGTTTTTGTATGTTTATATGTCATTGCACATTTTCGGATGATGCTAATGAGTACTGTCATCCGTTTAGGTCCTTCCGGTAGTATATGCAATTTTTGTCACCAGACTAAAATATCCTCCATTGTAAAGTTGTCATTGCAATGACTATTGCACCCACATGCCACAGATTTTTCCTTTTCAATGAAAGTTAAATCTCACATTGAAATCTGCAACATATGGCATTTGAAATTGTCTTCATATTTTAGTATGCAGGTAGATTTTAAAACAAACATTAATGTTATGCATATGATGATGCTAGTAATTTTTTGATGTTTTCATACTAATGCGTATATTTAAACTGCTTAATAATTTGTATCTTTCTGTTTTTCTTTTAATATAATTAAGATACAGAGCTTTATTAAGATTCAAAGAAGATTTACTGAAAAAGTCAAATAAAATTAGAAGAATTAAGTAATGATACTAAAATGATTTTAATGCAGGAAAATCAGGGCATTAAATATTTAAGCATATAAACATCCATAACTAATTAGCCTCAAAGTTATATTGGTGGAGTAGGTGAAAAATGCATGACTGAAATGAAAATATGTTTCACTCTACCATTTCAGTGCTTTATTTCCATGCTTTAAGTTTGTAATCTAAGTGGCAATTACTGTAGTAGTAGTAGTAGTAGTAGTAGTAGTAGTAGTTGCTGTTCTTGCTGTGTAACAAATACAAATTGTAATTTACCTAAGATGACAACCGTTTCTGAACAAATTTTGTTGCTGGGAGACCGATATCTGCAAGATAAAAAATTTAAGTCTCAACCTGTTAGTTCTTGCTGCAGTCTTTAATTCACCTAACATACCTTTTAAAAGTTACACAACTATCATTCTGAGTTTTCTTTTCCTACTGCTGATGATAACTAAATATTTGAATGCATTTATGCCAATAGCATTTTACTTATAAAAATGCTGATATCAAGAGTATATTCTCTATTATTTTAAAAGAAATACATAGTGATTATTCAAGTAGAAATCTGGACCAGAGAACTGTTGATAGCCAGTAAGTGTTAGGCTCAATAATCAAAATGAATTCCATCAGTGGTCACCAGGCAGGAATCTTCTAATGGAAACTAAAAATGCTATTGAATTTTTTTAAAAAATATTTTTGCAATGAACTGAAAGATAAATAATTCCCTTTTGTTATAGCATTTTCCATCAGAATCTGAATCAGATTTATGTTCAAAACTTGCTGTTATATTATAGTATGCAGAGAGAAAATATTACAGCGTGGATAAAACATTTCAGTACTTGCAACATAAAGTTTATGCAGACAAAATAAAATCTACTTGTTTAGGAGTGAATATCTTTAGTCCAAATATGTAAATCTACTGGTTTGAAATCTTTTACATGTAATGCTAAACCTAAAAATATCTTTAGAAAATTTTACATTTAAATTTGATAAAATGTAATACATGCTGATAGGGTCAACGTCACAACATAAATTTAGAAAACTATGCCAAATCTAATTCATGCTGAGTATGCTCCGATTAGATGTGGGCTATGCTTACTGAATGGAATAAAAATCCCTGAATAGTTTAATAAAAGTGCCTAATAATAATAGATAATTTAAAATAATATAACTATTACTATTGTTTATATTCTGTTTGTTTTGTTAACCTATAGAATGTTTACAAATTAGCAATTTAAATCTATACACACCTTTGTTGAACTCATTTCCAAGAAGTTTTCTGTACAAGTCCTTGTCCATTCTCTTCACACTTTGGACATATCAGTTGAACTTCTCTGGTAGCAAGAAAACTAACCTTATTTATACTGCTGTAACTGATTGAATGCCTTCTACCAGTTCTGCCTCTATCAAGGCTATTACTTGCCCAGCAGGCAGCTTTTAAGCACTCAGCAAGATCAATGAAAACCTGTCATGATCAAAGGAATTTTACACCAAAAGCATGGCCTGGAGAGAGCCATACACTGACTCAAAAAGAAGGCACTTGGTTTTATGAATTGTGTTACTTGTCCAGCTATCATAGTAGAGCATGCAAACTCCATGATAATAAAAATTCATTAATGTTAGATGTTTAAATGCTGATGATCATACCTATATTTATAGGCATATCCTTAATGACAACTTCTGTGTAGACTGAAAAGCCAAAAGTTATGGCATTTTCTGTCATTCCAAGTGATTGAAATGTTTTCAATATGGCACCAAAGAATCTGGTGCAAATTTCAGTAACCTTATTTTAAGTCTCTACTTTTTTCATTTGAAAAAAGGAACAGCTTTCTAAATATTTTGTAAAGTAAATTATTGCACCCACTATCAACTAATCCTAGCCAGCCAGACACACAGAGATATATCATATTCCACCTATTTCCATCAAATTTGTGTTTTGTGAGTCTTTCATGATGAATTTAGATAAATACTTCTAAGTTCATGAATATATGTGGGAAATTATCACTGCGAATAACTTTAAACTAATCATCAATTAAGTTATCATTAATGGAATATCCTCAGATATTTTATAGTAATCACAATAATGTAGATCAAGTATTATCTTAATAGTATAGTTTTACTATTCCAGAATTTTTTTCGTTACAGCCCATTCAAAACTTGGACAAAGTCTTTTTATAAATAAGCAAAACTGAAAAAAAATGAAAATACTAGTAATCATGTAATTTACACAACTGCTGCTAGACAATAAAAATATATGTGCTGCTCTTTAGATTTGGAGGCAACACAGTTAACAATAGCATGATCCTATTTCCATTCATGTTTTCAACCTTAAACAGTTAACCAACCCACCAATAAACATGGTCACATTTTAGACTGAAGTCTTCATAGACCTGATTATAATATTCTATGGTCCATCCTTGTATCCCACGAACTTGCATCAGATAACTACTGCATTATATGCAATCTGAATGTATCAGTTCCTTCACCTTTACTTGCTATTGAAAGACACCTCAATATGATAAATAGAACCAAACTAATGCATGACATCCAGCGAACCTAACAACTTGCTTACCTCCTACAGTAGAAGAACACAATAACTGCCTGTGTTCATTGCTTGAAAACATCTCAGCCATCAAGTGCAGAGTATCAATTCAAAAGTGTTCTCCATGGTATAGCAGTGTTAGGGACCAGCTTTGCACCATTAAAAAAGACCACTGTGAAGTGGAGAGGCTTTGACTTTCCAACAGACTCACTTTCATAAGCTGTTCTATGAAGCTGCCAAGAAGAATGTCACAAACATAGTCCATTTAGCCAAATTATCCTACTACAGTATTTCAGCGACAACCATTAGCAGCACATGGATTAATTTCTGATAGTTGTGATGATGAGTGCACCAAAGTCATGTGAACTTGATCTAATTCCAACATCACTGCTGCTTGAGTGCTTTGATCCAATATTGCCTTTACTAACTGATGTTATTAAAACCTCTCTCTCATCAGAGGAATTCCCATTATTTTTCAAAACTGCCAGTATAAAACCTTCTGCTGAAGAAACTAGCATTCAACCTTACTGCTTTAAAGAACTACCGACCAGTTTCTAATCTCCTGTTCATATAAAAAATCTTAGAAAAAGTTGTTCTGACCCAACATGTATCTCATCTGAAATCAAACAGTCTTTATAGCAATGTACAATCTGCATGTCAAAAAGACAGTACATAACCTAGGTGTTACTCTGGTCAGTTACTCTCACACTGCAGAAACATGTCATGAACATAGGAAAGGCTGCTTATCTTAAGCTGAAATGCATCAGCTCCATTCACAAATATCTTTCAGTTGATGCCACTAAAACACTTGTCTTAATTAGTACTTTCAAGACTCAACTATTGTAACTCAATTATGTCTGTTTCATCTCAATATCTGCTCCAGAAATGTCAAAAAGCTCAAAACACAGCATGCTTGAATCATGCTTAGAGTACAACGATCAGAGCACACCTCCAAATATTTTGAGCTTTTGTATTTTCTAATTTCATAGTGTTTTGCTTTTTGTAGTACAATGTAATATCATTATATATGTTGTAAAGTGCTTAGAGCTTCTAGGCATAATGCAAAGTCCTCATTATTATTATCATTATTATCATTTGTTTTTGTCATCTTCTATGCAAAGCAGAGTCAATTATATATCTCTCTTGACTGTTTAAAAGGACTTTTTAATTATTTTATTAAATTATGAACTTTAACCTGGAAAGCAAGCAACCCATCTTCCCAAATGTGAAAAAGCTTCGGTCCTTGTATTGTTTATATACTTGTAAGGTGCCCTGTTATAAAGTTCTGGTGTTTATATGATATGAACAATTCAACCTAATTTTTTTCACAACCCGTATCAATGTTGAGTTTATATTGTTCGCATTGTTATAGTTGAGATGAGCAGTTGAGAAAAAAATAAAGACACATGTGTATTTATAAAAGGAATTAATTTATAATTTATCTGCAATCAATATTTATCAACACATTGCATTGAAGACAGTAGTGCAGTGAATACTCAGCCATGGGTGTAAACATAATAACATATTTCTCTAACAGGTGTTGAAGTTAACTACAGATTGTACACACTTTTCAAAGTAATTTTTCAACCAATTGATCTGATTGCTACATGTGCTTCTCCTGGTAATTTCATAATGCCTAATTATCATACAGGATAATTTATTTTTTTATCATGTAAATATTAAAATAAGCCTATGATGCATTTGATAAATAGATTATTAACATATAGTTCATAACATTATCAGACCCACTTTAAAATTACATTTGTTCCATGAATTTAAATGTCAAGATTATTAAAATATACATCTACAGTCCTTTCAAATATTGTTCATTCAAGATTCAGTTAGTTTGTTTAT
Source organism: Unio pictorum (assembly GCA_030141615.1). Taxonomy (NCBI): domain Eukaryota; kingdom Metazoa; phylum Mollusca; class Bivalvia; order Unionida; family Unionidae; genus Unio; species Unio pictorum. The sequence continues at coordinate 572,861 of JARLTB010000070.1, read as the reverse complement.
TTACTCATTCAGCTACCAAAAAATTAGCCAATGAGAATTGTAGTGAATGTTATGTACATACAAAATTTGCACCAAGATCTGTACATTTAATCTTTTCCCATGTGCTCAAATTTGATGAATAATGATTATGTCAGTGTACTGCTTTGTCCGATCATATGGATATATGAAAATCCCTTTTAATATCTTTACTTTGTTGTGACATGCATATAAAGTTATATTTTAAAAATTGTAGAAATTTTCAGCTAAACCAAATCCAAATAATGAAATAATCTAGGATCCATAACTTTGGTAAGAGATTGTTAGCTGCAAGCAAGTGGTCCATAGGGCATCATCAAAGGCTTGTTTGGCTATAAAGCCTTGCCATCATGATTAGATTATTCAAATGTGTAATTAACCATGCTCTCCCAAGTGATTTTGGCTGTGAAATTTGAATTAGAGATGGTGATAATCAGGATGACCCTTGTTACATGTCTAACTGTTAGCACTGGGCTACATGAACTAACAGTAAAATTTTGTTCTAAATTTATTGTGTTCCAAGTACTTTTTGAGTCTCTTCAAAATAGTTATTGAAGAGCCACTGTGGGTTAGATACTTAGGTAATAAATAAATGGTGGATTATTATACTATCATAATAAAAATTATAATACTCAATCTTTACTTATTTAAAAAATAGGTAGATAGATATGGTAGGTGGATAGATTAAATCAAGATAATAGATTTAATGTCTCACATAGAAATACATGCAGAATGCAAATGATTTTCAAAGTTAACTTTTGGGCATTTGTGTGCAATTAATGAAATTGTGAGAGTCTGTCTTTAGCAAATTGTCAAAAGTAAAATCCCAAAATGATTCAATATGTGATTCTTTCTTATTGTACATTTTGCCCCATTAACATAGTTTTGTGAAAATTGGTGTAGTGATGCATATTTCATGATATATTCTTATTTTCATCAGTTATATATTTCAAAATTCTAAAGTTTTTTTAATTTATCAAATGGTGTTAAAAAGAAGTTTTCATTTTAATATTTTGGCCCTTTCCAAAACACACCAATAAATATAAGGAACAGTTATCATATGTTTACTTTCATTCATATTTTATTCATTCACACATTCTCATACATTTTTCAGTGAATATCACATCTGTAGCTACATAATTGAATTATATATACTGATAAAACACATATATTAATGAATAATTATTAACTTCACAAATTACTTTCATTAATTTTTCAATTAATTAAGTTCAGTTCACTATGTCAGTGTACTGCTTTGCCTGATCATATGGATATACGAAAATCCCTTTTAATATCTTGTCTTTGTTGTGACATGCATATAAAGTTATATTTTAAAAATTGTAGAAATTTTTAGCTAAACCAAATCCAAATAATGAAATAATCTAGGATCCATAACTTTGGTAAGAGACTGTTAGCTGCAAGCAAGTGGTCCATAGGGCATTATCAAAGGCTTGTTTGGCTATAAAGCCTTGCCATCATGATTAGATTATTCAAATGTGTAATTAACCATGCTCTCCCAAGTGATTTTGGCTGTGAAAATTTGAATTAGAGATGGTGATAATCAGGATGACCCTTGTTACATGTCCAACTGTTAGCACTGGGCTACATGAACTAACAGTACAATTTTGTTCCAAATTTATTGTGTTCCAAGTACCTTCTAGTTATTGAAGAGCCACTGTGGGTTAGATACTTGGGTAATAAATAAATGGTGGATTATTATACTGTCATAACAAACATTATAATACTCATCCTTTACTTATATAAAAGATAGGTAGATAGATATGTAGGTAGGTGGGTAGATTAAATCAAGATAATAAATTTAATGTCTCACATAGAAATACATGCAGAATGCAAATGATTTTCAAAGTGTGCAATTAATGAAATTGTGAGAGTCTGTCTTTAGCAAATTGTGGGAAGTAAAATCCCAAAATGATTCAATATGTGATTCTTTCTTATTGTTCATTTTGCCCTCAATATTTTTGACCCATTAACATAGTTTTGTGAAAATTGGTGTAGTGATGCATATTTCATGATATATTCTTATTTTCATCAGTTATATATTTCAAAATTCTAAAGTTTTTTTAAATTTATTAAACGGTGTTAAAAAGAAGTTTTCATTTTAATATTTTGGTCCTTTCCAAAACACACCAACAAATATAAGGAACAGTTATCATATGTTTACTTTTGTTCACATTTTTTTCATTCACACATTCTCATACATTTTCAGTGATCTGTTGCTACATAAAAAATTATATATACTGATAAAACACACATATTAATGAATAATTATTAACTTCACAAATTACTTTCATTAATTGTTCAATAAATTTCAAAGTTCAATTCACTATGTCAAAATTTATAAAGATTTGTAAATGTCATGATGCAACAACAACAAAAAAAAAACTAATTTGAATTTCACATTCAAGCAGGCACTCACCAGTTATTATGTACTTTTGAGAGAGTAATGTATATTAGGTGAAGTTGTTTGCATAGAAGCTACTTTGCTGTAATGTGGCTGACATTTCATTGAAAAGAAAATCTATTGGTAAGCCAAAAGCAACAAACTTTTCTCTAATATCAAGTAAACAACATGAAGCATACTAACAGGCCAGATCATTTTAAGTACATAAGATATTTTAACTAAAAAGAAATTCTACAGAACAAAGTTCTTAAATTTGAAAAGGATAAGTTACCCAATTTTGTGTAAAAACAACAAGGATGACAGTTGAAAAATACTCTTAATAAATGACTGGATATTTGGTTTACTATTTCTTTAATCATTTTTGCATTTCTATTTCAATCAACTTTATTGAATGACCTTTGATTGTTTGTGTTATTTTTTATTTCAGAAATTACCTTCGCTCTTTCTATTTATTTTTCTCTCTCTTAACGACAATATATGAACTTTCTTTTTTATATATATCATAAACCTTAAAAATAAAATGTTCACTATCAAATAGAATATCTCAGCAAATCCTAGAAGTAATGTAATGATCAATATCAGATATAAGAATTTTATAATAAAGGCAGCGGATGACTCATTGAGAATTGCCTCTATGAATAATAATAATAATAATAATAATAATAATAATAATAATTATGCTTTATTTATAGAGGGTGACTCGTTAGTAAAGGACTATTCTCCTTTGAGGCCCTCTTAAGGAGAGTATGAAAATGCACATTATATGAAGATAGCAATAATTAGTGAGGGGCCCCGAGTGGCCGAGTGGTCTAAAGCGCTGTCCGTTACGGATCACTGCCATCTCACCTCTGTCTGTGTGTGTTCAAGTCTAAGATTCGGCTAATGTAGTTATGTGAGTAAGCTTGCCAGTAGCTTCTCGTGGGTCGGTGGCTCTTTCCTTGGGGTTTCCGGGTTCTTCCTCCACCATTAATACTGGCCGCCATGTATAGCCTATATTGTGCTTAAAAATGGCGTTAAACCATACAAAACAAACAATAATTAGTGTAACAGTCTACACAGAAGCTGTCATTAAGGAAATACCTATAAATATAGGTATGATCATCATCTATAATAAACACATGCATGCTCATGATATCTCTTTTTAAGTACTCTAATATTTTCAGCTGATTTTACATGTAGTGGAAGCTTATTCCATACATCTGTACCAGAATATTGAAAACTCTTTTTGAATTGTTCTGTTCTTGGTTCTGGTACTAGAAGTTTTCCATGTGATATTAATCCCAACTGGTATTTTTTTGAAAAAAGGCCTGATTAAGTCCTGAAGATATTCTATTGCAGTTCCATGTAGACATTTATGTAAAAGAACTGCCTTGTGAAAAATCTATCCTGTCATATTGCTATGGGTTGGAGATGTAATGAATTACCTGAAGAAAATGAGGAATACTCAATATATCTATTGCAAGATACACATTTTACTAAATGACAGGAGACATATTAGATCATCTTGGGGTTACCAATATATAATTTCTTTTGCATTCAGATTCAATGGGAGACGCTATTGTATTGAGCAATAACTTTGAGTTGCCTATACCAAGACGCAAAGTAGATGCAAACAGCAACAATATAGTTTTAGATACTTCAGTTCAAAATTACACATTCAAACTTATGAACATTAATTGTCCTAATTGATGTTTATGATGAATGTATTCAAATTTATTTCTGATGAGAAAATAATATAGATTCAAAAAGATCCACTTGGAGAAAGAATAAACCTATTAAGCGGGCAAGGTTAGATTTCTTCCTAGTGTCAGAAACTCTTATTACAATGGTAATTGTTTAATTTTCAAAGATTGCTATTAAGGGAAAATACATATTTAAAATAACAGCAGAACTGAATTGCTTTGAAACGAGTAACAACCATAGTTACTTTATAAAACTTGTAATGAGTGAATGCTTAATGTGCATATATGTATTGGTACATATATGTATATAAGTGGAAATTCTTACAATAAATTTACTTTTATTCGGCTCTCTCTCTTTCTCATAGCTTATATTCTGTAATGAGTTCAGAATTAGAATATAATACTATGTGCTAATGTTAACACTATTCTCTGTAAAGTTATGAACATTTATAATTAACTGTGAAGAAGTCATGGGTTGGATCTGACCAACTGCTGGCGTTGCATGGAAAATAGTACAAAAACAAAAAAACAATGTCTACTGAATAAAAGTAGACAAGTCATATATATATATATATATATATATATATATATATATATATATATATATATATATATATATATATATATATATATATATATATATATATATATATATATATATATACATGATAAATTCTAGTACATATAATTAATTCATTGATAATAAAATAGCACAATAAAAGATGGCATACATAGGCATGGTTTTGATTGTGTATTAATTAAAAAAACATTGATAAGTTTATCAATATTTGCACTGTTATAAATATCTTTATATTAATTACATCAAAGCCCATAGGATAGAGAGATAATAATGTCTTAAAGACAGTAATCTAAAGAGAACAATATGTCTTAAAGTTGTAGATTTTTCATATTCGAACATTATTTCAGCTTTTATATTTTCTATTTTTAGAAACATTAAACACATTTAATTTTTATTTAATCATCTGCAATTTGTTCTCAGTCATTTATGATAAGATTTGTTAACCCATTCATCAACATAATTATTCAAAGGAATATTATGTTTTTCCCAATTCTTGGATGGGTTACTTATTTTTCTAATTGGTATCATATTGCACAGTTTATGTGTGGAAGCAGAAATGATTTTTGATATCATGTAGTACTTGCACAGAAGGGACTTAATCAGTGTCACATAATATCCCATGGTTAAGTAACACTATAAGACATGCCTCCAAATTTGACTGCACCCAACATTTTAGAATGAAAAAAAAAATAGTACTAATATGCTATAAAAATGGGACACTAATGGTGCTTTAAAAATAGGATAACCATATTTGATTTGACAGTTTAGGCACCTTAACATTATGGTTTTATTGAAAAAGGTCTCAAAATATCCATGATTTTATATATGTTGGATGACAAGCTGGTGTTCATTATACATAAGTCTTGCCTGTGTCATAAAGACCAAATCCCCCTCCCTCCTAACAATTTCCTTGGTAACAATTTACCCAGTTTTTTTTTTCTTCCTACAGGAAAATAATCAGCCCTGACACCCTCACTCCCTCCCTCTCTTTCTCTTGCCCTCTCTCTCTCTCTCTCTCTCTCTCTCTCTCTCTCTCTCTCTCTCTCTCTCTGTTTACGCCTCTCTTCCCTTCATAAAACTGCCCTTTTTCTTATCTCTCTCTTTATCTTCTTGTATCTTTCTTCCTCTCTCTCTCTCTCTTGTCTTTGTCTTTATGTTTCTTTTTTCTGTCTTCCTCTTTTTCTTTTCTGTCTTCCTCTTGTGTTCCTCTCACTTCCACTCTGTTTTTATGGCTCTCATCTGTCTTACGCTCTTCTTCCTATATCAGTCTTTCTCTATTGCTTAATCTTTCTCTCTTCTCAATTGTATGTTTTAAGCTACAAGCGAAGACAGCTTCAAAATTTCCTGAAATAGTATTGTCAGACATGTGCTCCACAATGATTACTAAATCACTTACAAATTACTTCAAAAACAATGTAAATAAGTATTTACAGGACAGGAATAAGGAAACAAATAATGTGTGGGCAGAAGATGCCAAGATTATAAGTGCAACATCATAGATCTCTACTGACATTTATGTGTATAGTATCTGTTGATCCAATTCCAAAAGAGTTACACAGTATTATTTGTTGAGGTACCCATCATATTTTTCCTTGGACACTTTCACTCACTCTAGATTTTTTTTACAAAACCTTGCAAATGACTATGTGTGTGTGTGTATTTTGGATTTTTATATTTAGTTTAAAGTGATGTACACCACTCATGCATAGTCCTGCAGACATGTAACATCATGTCCCACCCAGTCACATTATCCTGGCACCAGGCCAACCATTCTCAGAACTAACCTCTTAATGGTGAGCACCAAGTGAGGCAGATGCTAGCACCATTTGTATAAATCTTTGATATAACTCAGCTGGGGTTTGACCCACAACCTCCCACATCACAAGTGGATGCTCTAACCACTTAGGTCATCAGAATCATTCTGGGGACCAGGTCCCCATTTCAAAGCATTGTAAGTTTGCTAAGAAGAACCAGGAAGATTCTTTAACAGTTGTGTCTTATACTATGCAAGTGACTGTTAAAAATCTATTAGTCCGAAATTGTAACGTCTTTTAACTGCAAAGGTTCATTTGAAATCATCCATATGTGAGATTTTGTAAAGTAAACATATACCTGCATTATATATCGAATGTAGAAAATGAAAAGAAACTAATTGCAGTTAGGAGAAATAATCAGCTAATTGATCATGTACCCCCATGCACAATATATTGTATGACCTGTTACATGCATGGTATTTCCATATGTTTAATACTAAATAGATTATGTATACGGAACTAATTCATAATATTGGGGGGAAAATCAGGTAGATAGATCAGGTAGACAGATCTGCCCCCCCCCCTCTCCATTTGTTAAAGGATCCATTATGTTGTGGTATCTCACTTGTATGCCTTAAGTGTATTACCAAAGGGCGCATTAATAAAAATAAATTAATTGGTTGAATGGGGAAAAGAATGTGATAGCTGAATCTACCCCATTTCCAATTGCTAGCAGACTCATTTCATATATACATGTTGCATTCAGCTTATTACCAAAGTGTCCATTATTGACAAGAAATTAATTATTTTAGGCAAGGGTCAGTAGAAGTTAGAACTAGAGGGGGAAACTAATGAGTTGTAAGGGAGGTGGAAATAAATAATTAGGGGGTTGGGGTGGAAGATCTTGATGTTACACTATCTATAAAAATTGCTGGTTAAGAAAAGGAAAGTGGAATTAGCTATACAATTTTTTAGATTGATGGTGCATTATAATTAAAGGATTTTAAAGAAAATGATTTGTACATGGTTATAATTTGTGCAAATTGTGAGATCAGCACTTTGACTATGGGAAGTTCAGTATTATATAATTTGTTTATCTTGCACAAAGCAAGACATCATCCAACAAATCATCACTGATAATCCAATCAGCATAGCATCAACAGCTCCAGTTCATGACCATTAATATCAAAGACCAGACTAATAAGCCATGTGATCCAACTCCAAGATCAAAAGTCAGAAGTTCTATACAGACATTGGACTAAGGCATGTCTTTGAGAGGTTAAATATTGTATGCCCACCTAGAAATGCCAGTAGTAGCACACTATGAGCCAGGAAGTAACACAGTTTAAGAATGTCATCAGTTTATGATTTTCATGAAGAAGATGAAACAGAGAAGGGGCATGAAACAGTAGAGGCTGGTGTGACAGGAGAGAGTAAGTACAGTTAATATTGTTTTTAATGAACGCTATATACAACAGAATTTCTTAAAATATATCAATTGAGACACTTCATGATTAAAAGCCTTTACACAGAAAATAGAAATTATTGAACTATATTTCTACCTGAAACAATTTTAAAATAAAGATTTGTTTCTGTATACTGTGTCATATAAACAAGCAAATTAAAGAAGGAATGATCTTTCATTTTGAAATTTCAATGAAACTTTTATTTTTCAGTAAATAATAATAATTAGTTCAGGATAGATACACAATGAAACAATGCAACAATCAAACAACCAGCCTGCATTTTTTTGCACTGTAATAAGCTGTTTCAGCTCCTTAAATACATTGCTAATTAATTTAAAATCCACAATATGTTAGTAAAATGTTCAGGTTTTTTCCCAGAAACTGACAAGGTTATGTATTAAATATGTTTTCATTCATTTTTTCTTCTTCTTCTTATAATAATAATAATAATAATAATAATAATAATAATAATAATAATAATAATAATAATAATAATAATAATAATTGTACTGTAAAGAGAAAGGAACATTCCTAATGCTGTTATTAATTGACACATAAAATATCTCATTTTTTGTAGGGTCTGATAGCTGTTATATCTACAATAAGGATCTGCTCTCCTTCAGCACATGGTCTTTGACTCTCAGCAGACAAGGAAAGATTTGCATAAATCTTAATGACACAGATATTGGTACTTATGTAAAAGTGAAATGTAAGTATATTTCTATATTTTACCAGACAATATTACCTAAATGTTTTTTTTCTTCTCCAGATTCTAGAAAGGGAGATAGAAAAATATTGTGTAATGTTATTGAATTTTGTGAACCAAAAACAGTTTTTCTATGGATATGTATTGCTGTTAAAACTGCAGATTAACTGGAAATGGGATTAATTTTTACCATGACAGAAAATATTCAAAATGTTTATCCAGACATGCAATAATGACAGAATTATATTATGTTATTATTTATTGACGGGTTGTATGCAGCAGTTCTAATCTCTGCTGAATACTTTTTCAAACCATATTCTTAAGTTTTTGACCAAATCTCATATATATAGATGTATCATATATTTTTACACCAATATGCAATTTTGTGAGTCAGAAAAATTCACAATTCAAATTAATTCATTGCTGAGTAGTGACTGAGAATCCAATCTCTGAAATTAATTACACCACTGTTCACTAGAGAATCAAGCTGCTGTTCACTTGGTAACTGTGACTAGGTACAGTTTCCAAAGATTCAGGTCACACACACCCTCCAAATATTGTGTGAACATGATCACCTTTGAAGTTTACATTGTTAAGATAATTAATTTTTTATACACATGTACAAAAATAGAAACACTAATCAAAACTAATTTAATACTAGTATTAGAAGATTTAAAAATCCTATAATTGATTATCAGTTGCCAACATTATGTGTTTGTCAAAAACTTGATCTGTCATTCACATCAATCTAATATAGTGTATTCAAATTTCTCATCTCAAATGTGACCATACAACACAATTAATTATGAATTCAGATCTGTACAAGGAACATTTTGACAATCATGAAAATATAAAAGTTATGCATGTCAGGTTAAAGAAGTCTTTGGTTTTAAATTTGACTTAAAATAAATCATGTTCATTTTAGTTGGACTTTGCAGACCTGTCAATATTCTAGTTTTAACAGTCAATCCCCTGATTTATCACATGAAATATATGCATGAAAGAGATTAAGAGAGGGTGATTTAAGAGAAGTTGGTTTCAGATAGTGTATGTATAAGTTTAGAATTGAAGATGCTATTAAATCTTTTCTTACAGATCCAGATATAAATTACAAGTTTGAAACAGTTGAAGAATGTGGACTTAGTAGTGATGAAACATGTATAAAGGTAATTATCAAAAGCATATTAAATTCTCTTTTGCTCATATAAATTGCAAACTCTCTTTGGTCCATACATTAAAACAGTTTCAACTAGACAATTCATGATCAGTACATGTATATTATATTGTATACTTGATGTGAACAAGCTGCACACCTCTTTTCATGGGTTGAGCCATTAGCATGTCTCCAAATTCCATTGAATTATACATTTTTACATTTCATCAATGATATAATTTTTATTTGTAACCTGACAGCAAAAATGCCAGTAATGAAGAATGATTATTTATAACAGATAATGAAATTTAAGTAATAAAAATATAGATCAAATTTTTATATTTTTTAAAATGTTTTCCTTTATATTGATGTATTAGTTGGAAACAGAATAATGAATAAGAGTTAATGGTGGACTTGCTGGTGGATACATTTATAATCTGGGAAAGCTTTGTCACAAATGGACACAAACTGACCATTTTACATCAGTTTATTCATAAAGTTTATACAATTAAGATCTGTAATAACAGTTTTCAAGGTGTGCATTTTTGGAAACTAAAATGTGTGGCAAGCAAAACTGAACTGTAATTAATGCAATCTGCAAGTAGTTAATTCAATAACTACTTAGTGTGTGATTATCAGTAGGTCATTGATTCCTGAGAATATATAGAGAACATGTGCAGAAAAATATGACTCAGTCAAAATTGTATTGAAAACCAGTATTAACATGCATTTTCCATGTTGCCATAATTTGATTTTGTGCAGCATTTATAATACCCGTGTTATGTTTATTTTTCTAATTCAGTGGATAATAAAGGATTGTTAATATGGAATACTTAGTGTATATGCTTTTTGTGGATTTCATTGTCAGTATGCAAACAAACAAAAAAATTATAAATTGGCTACTATGTGCCTTTATCTTTTTATAGTGTAATGGGGGTGCTGGATTTACAGTGGAATTGCTTTGGACAGATCATGTCATGAGTACTATGCTGTTTTACAAACAGTTGGACTGCAACAGTGTCACATATTTCTGTGAAAGTCTAAGCACATTTTTGAAGGTAATATGCTTTTTCATTAGTAAATACAGTGTCTTTACATTTGATTTCTGTAATTATAAAGGAAAGTAGTCACAATGAACTCTAGAGTCTTCCAAACCTGATCTCTATAAGTATTACACCCACTGAAAAGTCTGGAATATAAAATGGGTTCCATCCACCAATAGCTTAACTCATCTGTACATCAATAAGAGTACCATATTTTGTTAATATTTTTAACTTTATAAACATTAATAAATATTTTTGAGGTTGCCATGAAAACATCTTCCAAATTTTTCAAAATCAATTTGTGGCTTTTATTTCAGTCTGATCTTGTCAACTTATTAAAGTTATTATGCGGTTTGTCACACACACGTGCATTAAAATAGTATTAAAGTTCTAGTACAGAGATGACCCCTTTGTGACAAAATCACGATGAAACTTTCAACACATTTATCCGACATGCTTTGTTACAAGCTAACATTCTTATTAGCATTGGAGTTCCAATGAACCAGTGGCCTTGTGGTTAGAGCATCTGCCTTGTATGTGGGAGGTTGCGGTTTTGAACCCTGGCTGAGTTATACCAAAGACTTGTAACAATGATACTAACAGCTGCATTGCTATTGCCCAGCATTAAGACATTAGTGTTAGAATTCATTGGCCTGGTGTCAGGATAATGTAAATGGGTGGGACAGCATGCCACATGTCTTTTGTATGATGGCCCAATAATAGAAATCACTATAAACTGTCACACACCAGACATCATAATGATATGACTGAACAATTATTAAAAATATGTAAAGCATTAAAATCACGCAAACATTCTTTGGAATTCCTATTCACTTATTTTTTTTAGTTCCCACCCACCCCTCCAACAACCATCCCTGAAGATTAACTGGTTTGTCCCTAACATATATTAAGTTTTGACTAAGATTATCCATATTTAATGAGTGCACTGTACTTTTGTAAGTAACTTAACATTTTAAAAAAGGAAATTCAGCTCTGTGTGACGTTTGCGCTATATAACCTTTCAGCAACATTGACAAAAATAGTAAAAGTCTCTTTCTCAATCATTTTACATTGCCTTTCTGCATGAAGCCTTGGTAGCATTTCTATAGGACTTCTAACTCTAGTCTGATGAGATTTATCATGAATATTCATGCACATTTATAGAAGACTATAATTCATTGATGTATTGACTGCAGTAAATGCTTCTCTGAAAAGCTTTATAATGTTTTCCATTGGTAGGAAGTTTAGTTTCTTTCAAAATACCAAGAAGGGCATTTTAAACAAGTTATGATTACTTAGCATGTTTTTTATTATCTGCAATGTGATTATGATTTTCATTATCTCCAATGTGATTATGTTTTTCAGAATGAGCAGAATGTTTTCATGCATGCGGCTCAGTCAAAGTTTCATTTGGGGTTGATATACAGACCCTGCATTGTTCATCAAGCAAAACTGCTGTCAGAAGCATTGATCATAATTATGTCTGCAGGTTGTATATCAATGCAAAAGTTATGGTACAAAATGGAAACTTCAAGGAATTTCCTCCTGCAAATGGAACTGTAGATGTTGGTGATGAATCATTAGAATTGAATTTCAAGTCTGAAGGTACTGTTGATATTGTTGATGGCAACCATACCTTAGTTACTCAAAAAAGACTCTGCGAAGAGTTCAAAGACATACAGAGCCTGAGCAAAGTTTTACACAATTATTAATATGTGCATTTGAACTTGAAACAAAAAAACCTTATGTCTTTGTTTACTGTTATATCTAAAGCTTCAGTCACTTGTCTTATATGATGTCAGATTTAAAAATAAATGGATTACCAGAATATATACTTGATAATATGCTTTTTATTACTCTATCTGACCTAATTAACATAATCCAATATGTGCTTCCTATCCCTTTTTATGAAATATTCAAATAAAGACATAGTACCAATTACAAGCATTTCATTTATTCATTTACATTCTTATTGCATAAACAATTTGATGGTTGAAGAGATTATATATTTTAGCTGAACTTTATTTTTGTGCTGAAAATGTTTATGGTTCACTGAATGTCAAAGCCAATTAAGTTATTCCTTACAAAGATTTATATATACAGGAAACACATTGGCCAAAGCATACTGAATTTTAAAGTTCCACAAGTAATGTCATGACATCATTTTATGGCAAAACTTGACCAAGCACAGATTGATATAATACATTTCAGAAAGTTCTAAATTTATATTTATAATAAGAATTTCTAAATGCCATATGATATTATCATTACAAATTTGGGTATTTAAAAGCATTGTAGTACCGTAAAACATGTTTTCAAAGACCACCCCTTCTGCCAAAAGAAATGGTCTCTCAAAACAGGTCATAATCCTACATAATCAATAAGTCTGTGTATGGAAATTATGGTCTCTCATAACAGTGGTATCAAGACAGGTTTTACTGTACATATATTATTATTTTGATTCTCTATTCATTTCCTCGGGATTACAGCTCAGTAAAGGTGTATTTACTAGATTATTCTGATTACACATTTATCAACAGTAGGGTTGGCACACATTAGAATGGAATGGTGGTGGATGGAGGTAAAATAGATAATTTACCTCATGAATTTATATAAAAATACTAACCTTATAAGAATGACTGGGATGGTTTGGTAGTCTCCCATTCATTAAATTTGAATGTTACACTCTACATTCTATGCTCAATTATATACATTTTCAAATTACATGTAACATTAGTAGCCAAACAGATGACCTTGTATGCTGGATCAGTGCAATGTGCAAGGATTTAAGATATAGGCATGAAACAATATAATGAGAGAGGAAATGTGAGAGGATGGCAGCAGATAGAGAGAAAGAGCAGAAATAATAGTTGGTCAAGTACATATAAGGAAAACAAAGTACATTGCAAGATTGCAATTAACTGAACCATATACATGTAATTATAGACAGTTGTTGAAATCAGTTAGGCAGTTGAGATTGCAAATATTTTGTATTAAGTGTGGCTGATTAGTCCCATGATGGGGAAAAAAACGTGCTTAGATAATCACTTGCACAGTACACAAGGATCCATGGGAGAAAAACAGTGGTAATTGATCAGGTGGTCAACATCTGCAGGCAAATTTGATAGAAACTAGAGCAAGGAAAGGATGGAGTTTTGAAGTAGGTGGCCACTAAACTAGGTTTTGAGTGCTACTCCATTTGCAATTAAAAGGGTGCCATACAGCATGAGTCTACTGTATAAACACTTGTTCTGAAAGAAGGAAAGATTTTTTTATTTTTCTATTTTCCAAGCTTTTATTTTAATTTTTCCAAATGCTGGCTGATCATCCATTTGCAAAACATATTTCTCCAAAACTTGGGTTTTTACCTAGAGGTCATAAATGTACATTATGGTATGAGACATTGAGGTGATTAGCCAAATGTTGCTAATTAATTGCTTTTACGCTTTTTGATTCTAACAGCCATACATGCAACTTGTACTAAATGCTGTTGTTCACACTAGCCAAATTTTGGCTAAGGATACATTTATTCAAAATATGGTCTTTGCCTAAAAGTCATACAGTACATTATGGAAACAGACAATATTGCAGTTAGCCAAATTTTGGCTAATCAGTTTCCTAGATTCTGCAACCATACATGGGGATTATACTAAAAGACACTAGCCAAATTTTGGCTAAGCATTCATTTAGCCAAGATTTGGTTTCAACCTAAAAGTGTGAACAACAGCTTTGTAGGAATTAGCCAAATTGGGCTAAAAGGACATTAGTTGTGTACCAGCCTCATTGAGTATGGCAACAGGGATCCTTAGCCAAATTTTGGCTAAGCATTCATTTAGCCAAGATTTGGTTTCAACCTAAGAGTGTGAAGAACAGCTTTGTAGGAATTAGCCAAATTGGGCTAAAAGGACATTAGTTGTGTACCAGCCTCACTGAGTATGGCAACAGGAATCCTTAGCCAAATTTTGGCTAATTTAAAACCTGCCTAGCTCCTTCCACAGACAGTAAAGCCATTGAATAGTTATATACTATATATTGATCAAAAGCTCTTCAAAGATTCTCATTATGTGCCTTTTCTACTTTGGGTTAAGAGATTTTAGCCCATAGCAGAGGCCTGATTTGAGTAAATGGAAAAGCTCAAGTGAAATCGGAAGCTGTTATTCCTAATTTCTTTCCCCATTCTATCTAATGTGTTTCCCTATTACTGTAACTTGGTCGCATGCTCTCATATTCCTAACTATAAAATTAGTTATTTCATATAGTAGCTTAAGTGTAAAAATTCCATCTAAATATAATATTTGTTTGCTATTGTACAACTGTGTTTCCTTAATTTTTAAAATTATACGAACTCTCTCTGGTCTGTTTGTAACACATTGAGTCTTGGTATATTTTTTTGTAAAAAAAAGTAATTTTTGCACAGTGGACATTTAGGCGACACTCTGATCATACGCCATCTCACTGCGAAATCTCCTGTAAACCACGCATCATGCATGTATTTGACCAGGAGACTTTTCATTTTAAGTGACCCTGATCAGACCCAGTTTCCCCAGGCCCTATCCTAGTTAATATGTATGTATTCTTGTTCTGTTTTATTTTATCCTTATTTATAGTGAGTGTGTTCAGTGATCCATTTGTATGTTGACTTAGTATCGATTTCTTTATTGATGTAATGCATTTTTAAAGCCCCATAAGTATTTAATAATTTCATTTTGAGCGTTGTGTTTTTAAAGTCTATGGATTTTAGTTTATAGTTAAGGTGTACATACATATAGTTTCTTACGACCTGCGTTCATTCCAATAGGCATAATGACGTTAGCGCCCAGATTTGTATATTTTTTTTATTAATATTCTCCCTGATTTCCTTGAGGTTTTGTTTCTCCTCATTTTTCCCAAAATTTACACCTAAAGTTTTTACGTTGTCTTTAATTAAAGGGGGAGGTAGCCCATACTGCTTGCCTCTCCAGTCTCATATTAAAAGTATTTCTGTTTTGTCGGGGTTGATCTTTGATCACGACACTTTCCCAAATTGTTAAAATTCCTTGATCAATTCATTATAGGAATTTTTTTCTTGTATAAAGTTTGTGCAATCATCTGCATGTTGTAGCATTTTCACTTCTTCTTTAATGTTTGGAACTTTAATCCCTACGATCCCATGGTTTTTATTAATTTTAATGCTAAGTATTTCTATTGCTATTACGTATAATAACATAGATAGTGGACATCCTTACCTCACTGATCTTTTGATATCAAATTTGTCCGTTTTGGCCCCGTTTACCTGTACACATGAGTTTATATCCCTGTACAGGATTGTAGTAGAATTTTGGAAATGGTTTCCAAATCCAAATTTCTTTAGTGTCTTGTATAGATAGTTTTGTTCAAGTCTTGTCAAAAGCCTTTTCCTGGTCTATTAGTACCATAGCACTATTTTTTTCTAGTGATATTTATGTGTTCTATGATAGTTCTAATATTTAATATATTGTTCTGTATTTCCCGCCCTTTCGGGCCACTAGTTTGATTTACATTAATAATTTTATTAAGACATTTTTTCACCCTTTCTGCTAGTAATTTATAATTTTATGGTCAATATTTAGGAGAGAGATGGGCCTCCAGTTTTTAAAATATTCCATATCCCCCTTCCCTTTATATATTAATGTTATCATATCATCCCTCATTGTATTTGACATGTTTTGATTCCTTAGTGCGATATTATTATATAACTATTCTAGTACTTGTGACAGTTCTTCTCAGATATTTTTATATAGAATTCTGCTGAGATCCCATCTCTTCCTGGTGATTTGTTTTTGGATAGTTTCCCAATGGTCTCAAATATTTTGTCTTGCGATATAAAATCCTCACATATGCTTCTATGTTCTGAGGTTATTTTCTCACAGTTCGTCTCTCATAAGTGTCTATATCTTCATCTTCTATGTTCTGTGAAGTATATTGGTCTTTGTAGTAATTTACTAATTTTGTATATATTCAAGTATTTTAGTTTGGTCCGTTGATATTCCCCCCCCCATGTTTCGTGATTTTAATGTTTTTTCCCCTATTATTTTACTTTCTCCCTTTTATAGAACCCTTCTGCGTTTTTATATATGTGTGTAAATTTTCCCGCTTTTATGTCCCTTCCCGTTTGCTCATCTTTCTTCAATTTTATTAATCTTTCTTGTAGGTTTTTTTGTGCCCAGTGTCGTTATTGTTGTTATATATTCTTACAAAGCTTCTATTTCTAGTTTTATCTTCCTAACCCGTATTTTTGAATGAAAAATTGCTACTTTTTTGAAAATCCCTTTTAAATTATCCCATTCTTGTATTACGTCTAAATTTCCGTGAGTTTTAAATTTTTCTATTTCCCTTTTGAATTCCCTCTCAAAATCTTCATTTTCCAATATTTTATTATTTAGCTTTCATTGTCCACTCCCCCATTTAGTTCCTTTATTTTTCCCTATCTCTACAAATATTAGCTTATGGTCCGAAACTTTGTATTCTAATACCCTGCTTTTATATATTTTTTGTTCCTAAAGATGTGCCCCAGAATTTGTCTATTCTGCATCCTTTGTTTTCTTTGTATACAAACATGTAATCCACCCTTAGTATATTTAGCTGTCTGTATATATCAATTAGTTTTGTGATTCCATAATGTATTCCATTTGGTCTTTTATACTTCTGTTGTTATTTTTCCTGTTCTGTCACTCTCGTCTCCTACCCAATTAAAATTCCCTCCTATGATCAAATTGTCCGTTGTCTAGTTTTCTAAATATTTCTCCAGTTCATCTATGAATTCCTGTTTGTTATAAATATTGGCTAGCATATACACATTCAAAACGTTATTCCTCCCATTTTAATATGAATTAACATTCCCTTTAAAAACTCCACTCCTTCTATTCGTTCCCATTTGCACCCTTGTTCATTTTAAATTACCATAGCTACCGCTCCCTTTGTATCCTTTCCCACATAGTTGTTGTTTATAATTATGCTGTCCATGCCTCGTTCGATTTGTTTTTTAATTTCATGTCATTCCATTGTGTGTTTCCTGTAGGAAAAGTATGTCAAAGTCCCCTATTTGTGTCATATTTTTTGCTTTTATTATCTATCCCATTTATATTTAGAGACAACAAACGAAAGTTTTGTCCCTCCATTTGTGTTGTCCACCAGGTTACCGCTTTATAAACCAGTGCTATTGGTTAGTTTTAGTGTTATATGGCTATTGTTTATATATTTTATACCATATTGCACACAATTTGGGCAAGTCTTTTTTAGCTGCAAATAGAGTGACGTCATTGCTTCTATTTGGTTACTCCCGGATACTTCTGTCAATTATGGTAATGTTAAGGGTTACATCTCTTTGCAACCTATACAGCGCCGGATTAAGCACCGTGGAGGCCCATAGGCAGTCAAACTTTTGGGGCCCCAGACCCACGGTCACGGTCTCATGTGGGCCCCTGATGGGGCCCATAAAAGTCGCGGGGCCCATAGGCAGTTGCCTACTCTGCCTAATGGGTAATCCGGGACTGAACCTATTCACTCCACCTTCTATGTACATACATGCGTATTTCGGCATCCGCCCCTTTGCTGAAAATGGACTTGTCCAGGAACTGGAAATTGATCTCGAAAATGGCCATGGTTGTAATGAAAACTTCCATTAAGCATCAGATGTGCAGACGATAAAGGTGTTATGGACACCCTGGTCGTAATCGGGTTAGAAATTATAAATCAATGAATGAATTGAGTAAGATTTATTGACTTTTTATCTTTTTTATGCTTTTCGTTTCTGAAATTGGCAGGGAGGTACAAACAAACGGGGATGTATACACAGACTATAAGAGAGTGACAAAAATGACTTAGATGACCCGTTATGTTATATGACCCTCAATATCGTGCTGTATAAGATTATGTATATCTTAATAGTTTGTCAAACATTTACATGTATACATGGAAATTATTTAAATCTGCATCATCAATTTGAAAATTGAAATACTCTAATAATGTTCACATTACGTATTCTTTGTTCAATTGTTCTCATTATATAGGTCATTCAAATATAAGTTAAAAATATGTATATGGTGTAGACAGTTTTGTACATGATTAATCCATGTAGGAACATTTTTGTACCTGCCACAAAGCAGGGGTACTGCCACAAGGGTTCATATTGTTTATAATTTGCCCATCAATAAAAAATGCAATTTTAAAATAGTACGACATAAGTTAATAGTAATATATATATATATATGTATGTATGTATGTATGTATGTATGTATGTATGTATGTATGTATGTATGTATGTATGTATGTATGTATGTATGTATGTATGTATAGAACTGATTTCAAAACTTTTTAACAGATCAAACTGTAGATTAGTTTGGAACACAAGAGTCCAGAATGATTGGAGACTAGCCATACTTTTTAAGCTTTATGTAACAATTGACTTCCCCAAAATATTGTTTCTTCTTCTAGCACATGATATACTCAGACCTAGCTTATCATTATTGATATCTCCATACTTTCTTTGGGATATTTCAGTTGCAGTCAGTGGTCTGCATGTCTGTCCATCCTTCTGTGACAAATCTAGTCATAATTAATTATTCACAATACTTGAATGATTTAAAAGAATATTTTTACATTTGAAGAGTAGATACCTGGTTGATTTCAGGCAAGTTTAAACCCTGAGATACTGGATACTTTAATTTTATAGGGAACGCCTAAAAAAATACCCACTCACCCTCAAACACCACAAACGTGATAATCAGTTTTTATTTCTTTTTCACCAAAATATGATTTATGAATATTATTGTCATAACTTTATTGTAAGATAAATATGTATAATAGATGTAAATTAAATTAAAGTTGATTAACTAATTTTTTTATTATCCTGGGAGTCTGAAAAGTGAAAATGTCAGTTTCGTCGAACATTGTCATATTGATAAATTTATAATGTAAATACAATATTTTTTTTTATTTTAAAATTTATAACAAATTGCATTTTAGACATTTGTATTCATTAATCATCGTTAAGTCGTCTCCACGTTGTTTTTGCCGCTACATAATTTGCATATAAAAATATTAAATCTGTATCGACTATCACAATGGCAGCTTGTCTCGCATCATCATCAGCTGAGGGCAATGCAGTTGTCCCCAACAAGGTGGCGCTTTCATTGCTAAATATTTGCACGTGACATGTAATTGCACGCGACATGCACGTGACCGGATCTCGTTCAGGGATTGGCAGCGTCTTAAATTCCCATGTATTTTGTGCTGATAATATTCATGTTTATGGAGCTGTTCTTTTATGATTTTTCAAGGTGGATTTATCAACGAAGAAAACTCAAATTGGATAACAAGATAGCTGGACAGTTAAGTTTTAAAATATAAATACCAGTTTGGATATTCTACGATATGTTCTACAATGTGCGCTATATTTACTACGATCTGTTCGTGTTTTCGTTGATGGGTGCAATGTTCCTATATTGCTAACCGAAACAGACCAGGATGAAAAAGCTTGATGAATTAATATGGTGAAACAATTATATAAATACTATTGTAATATAATATTGTAAAATAACAGTCGACATTTTTCTTAAATAAGTTGGATGTTGAGGTAATTATTTATATTTTGTTTGACATGCAAGCTTAATGTTAAAAAAAAACCACCCTAATGATCTGAAGGGAAAAAAATCATAGAGAGTGTCTTAGATTACCCACATGACCTGTTACAACATATGACCTTCATTATCGTGATATATATATATATATATATATATATATATATATATATATATATATATATATATTTATATATATATATATATATATATTTATATATATATATATACATATATATAAATATATAAACAGTTTGTTCAATATTCACATGTATAGATTACATGAGAATTATTTAAATTTGCAATATCAATTTTAAATAAATTATTAATGGTTGCATTACATATTCTTTGTTAATTCTTGTCAATTTATAGGTGACGACAGTTTTGTACATGATTAATACATGTAGGAGCATTTTAGTACCTGGTACAAAGCAGGGGTACTGCCACAGGGGTTAATATTGTTTAAAATTTGCCCATAAATTCTAATTGCACTGTATAATATTATTTTAAAAACCACCATATATTATAGGAATTATATAATTCACTTTAAACTTAGAAGTAATTAAACATCAAATTATATAAAGAAATTGTAATTCACCTTAGTTTTGCCAGAGTCATTCATGGATCTAATTTGGTGTGACAGATAAGATACAGATTGGCCTTGCTTGCACTTTTTGTCATTTTCATTTCCGTCAAACATAAATTAGAAATTAAAAAATAGCATAAATTTTTTGGAAAAATGTATTTACTATATAGCTTACTCTTGACAAAATTTACTGACCCAATTTTAGAACTAGACAAGTGCACTTTGAGCTAATTTTATATTTTTCTATCAGCTATTACCTTACATGGTACCTGATTTTCATAATTACCACATGTAAATTAATTTTAGTACATACAAGTAGTATTAAGGTATGCCAACATTTCTCAGCACTGCGCATGTTGTAAATGTAAATAACTTCACTGTAAAAAATGTCCACCGTCTATAAACACTTAGTAAGTGTAGAGCAGTATCTTATTAGTACTACCTGTTGAGTCTGCTATATATCAGTAGATCTCTGTTTTAATCTTTTTTGATATTTAAAAGTTGTGGATTAAATTTTATTTGCACAATTGGACACCAATAAATTATGTATCTTGAGTTTTTTTGTCAAAGGATGTGTTAATGTTGCAGACATGGCTAACCATGATGTAGCTTGATCAGTCCGGTTTACCTATCAAAAGTATCAGGTCCTTATTTGTCTTTAGAAATTTGCATCATTGTTGATAATATACATGCATATCTACATAATGAATCCATTATATGAACAGGTGTTCCAATAGAAATTTTGAAAATGGATGACAGATCCATCCAACTTTTTGAAGAGGCTCTAAAAGACGGAAAGGAAACTGTGCATAGCATACGTATTATGGTTGTCGGACACATGGGCGTAGGCAAGACGACCCTAGTCAAACGCCTTCTTGGAGAGGAGGTAAACATTTCCGAGAGACATAGTACAGAGGGCATAGATGTCTATATCAATTGTTGTGATGTTTCTTTGTCGACCCATGAATGGATAAGGCGAACAAAAGGTATGTGGGCATGCATACTCCTTAATGATGTACCTTTCTGTATTTATGCAAATGCCAGAAGGTGAAAAGTATCACGTTGAACTGTTTTCTGTCCATCCAGCGCTATTTCACTTCTTCACAATAACATAGTTTTCCACTATCTAATGTTACCAAATTTTGTAAGTAGTTTGCATTTTTAATAAGGAAGAGACGTACATATATCAATTTCTTTTTTAGAATCAGGGGGCAAAGTCACAGTGTTAAAAGAATGAAATTTTACACACAGAATGACAGATTTTCAAGATGTACTTAAAGTAACTGTTCCTCCTCATTCACTACTTTCACATATACACAACAAGGTGGAGTTTTAAGTCTTAATATTTAACCTTTACTAGGAGTATTTGGTATCTTAGCACATTGTGTATGTTGTTTTCTATAATTATTGTACTTTTAATATTTGCTTGTTTCCTCCTTCATGTACTTGCACAAATCAATATACTGCTTGCATCCTGTATGCACCTATTGGCTTTTAGTCACCCTCTGTTGTATGCTAACCTGCTTTGTAACATAGCTCCATGGTGAGTGGCATTTGTATTAACACCATATAAGCCGTTAACCAGGCAGCCTTGGTAGAATTGCCTGGGGGTTCAGGTTAGAAGGATTGTATGTTCTCATTTTTTTGCCCATATATGTGTGTATTTGTTTGTGTTATCATTCTTAACCATGCCTATACAAAAAAATACAGTTGGTAGTCAACTAGCCCAAGCTGGTAAATTTTCCTTTCTATTAGTTTTCATAATTTTACTAGTCTAATGGCTGGTTAATCTTGTTATGTGTTAAATTGCTTTGTCACAAGGATTCATTAAGAATAAGCAGGATGAGTAAATTTCTGACTCTATTAGTAATTCTGGCTACAAAGAAATTTGTTAAAACCTCCTCCTGTGGCTAACCTAAAGACCAAATAATATTATTTAAATATTATTATTATTATTATTATTATTATTATTATTATTATTATTATGATTATTATTATTATATTAAAAGTATTATTATTAAAAGAGGGCTCAGAGATTATATCTGCCTTCAAATCTAGAATATCCTTCCTCAACCAGATTTCTCTGTCTACAAATTTTATAGTACTATTAGTATTGTACACCATTAAAAATGAACATCTCATTTGAGGAAAGAAAACATGGATGAGGGCATTTGTTTGAATACTGTTACGTGCTTAGGCTCGAATAAACAGTAACATATAGAGTGAAAATAACAAGCTTGTAAAACTTAATAAACAATTTATTGAGTACAAATATTTTGTTTCAGGAAAGAAAAGTAAACTTACGGTTTTATGAATAAATTCCAAACTTAATCCAAGATAATTCAAAATATTATCCACTAGAGAAATTGTAAAAGTCCTGGTAATAAAATGTCCAAATAATTCTAAGTTCGAATTCCAGCGAAGTATCCAATATGGAAGACGATGTTTCTTGATGAAGTCAGTTCTTGTTAATGAAAATCTATGAACACATATTCTTTTCCAGATAACTAACAAAATAATTCCTCTTGATCCAAACGAATTGACACAATTTCCAACACGGTAATTAAAAGTAACTAAAAAAAAGACACACACAACTTAGTATTCTAAAAGCTCAAACTTCTACTGAATAACTCGCTCCAAAACATAGTTTATATACCTGTTTTTACGTAAACAAGAAAGGGGTCACGACCTTTTAGAATCTCTCAGAACAATTTTACGTTCAAGAAATCACGTAAACAGCGTATGACCCAACTAAATTAGAAAGATGTTTATTTACTCCATTTTGTCCTTGGAACCAACCAATCATTTTAAAAGCTTGTTTACAACTCTGAAACCAGGTCAGAAATGAGATCAACACCTGTTGTTTATCCTGTAATGTACAGGTCACTGCAACCTTCAACGAACGAATCTTAAAACTTTAAATGCCAAATTTAAATCTAACAAACAAACAAAAATAAAAATAAATATAAATTACGTATCAAATATACGCAACAATACAAAAATACACCAAATACAGAAATATGTATAGTACTGGTGTGCTCTTTCTCGTAGTAGCAAAGCTATTAAATAGTCAGCTGTCATACAAGAGTTTGACAACACAAATTTCTTGGAGATTGAACATCAAGGAGATATTGGATTCACTGTCTACTCACACGATATCCATGAGATCTAAATCCAAAAGTTGTTCTTTTTTTTGGGGGGGGGGGCATAATGTTGTGATGTAGGCATCCTCTATACCATGTCTTTACCAGGACACAGTGTAAAAAAATACATTTTTCATTGTTTTGATCTTTTGTATTTATTTGATGTTGCTTGACTCCATTTTTAATGGGGTATCCTTGGTGGGCATTCATTGTAGCCTTTGTAACTTTGACGTGAAATTTCTTATCAAAGTGCCCAACTGTGGTTTGTATTGGGATTTATAGGGTAAATTTGATATGTGTAGTTCTTCTGTTTTCTTCTTGATTTTTCTCATGATGGTTGCTGGTCCTTTAGCTATAGCTATTTCTCCTATTGATAAATTCCCATGTTGTATTATAGTTGCATTTACTACAGGCCTCAATATGCATGTATAGCCTCTGCTTCCTTTCCAATTTAACCCTTCTGCTAATTTGGTAAAGCTTCTGTTTCTTACATCAATGCAACCATTGCCAATGACATTGTAGGTCATATTTCTATTGGCATTGCAGACAGACAGGTCACTCTCCCATATCCCTTTTTTACATCAACATTGTAAAACTGGCCCCTCGCTTGTCTCTATTCTTTTAGTGTCAAAGTACTTTTCCAGCTCTGACAATTGTCTATTTTTGCACCATTATCCTTTTGCACGTACAGCACGTGTATCACAATTTGCAATTTTTCCAAAGCTATATTTCAATATTATATATGTATTAGCTTTCTTTTCTGTCACTGCATATTTGCACAGATTGCTTTACTGCTTTCAAACTTTTTAGTTATGTACATGCATGGCCTTAAAGAGGATAAACATGCAAAACTGAAGACTTTTTATATAATTTGGCATTATTTGCTAAATGGTTCATTTTATGAAAATGTGTACCTTTCATTCTTACTCGTTGTGAAAAAATTTATGAAAACACAATCACATCTTCGTATCCATCTTTAATAAAGCAATGTGCTCCCCCACCCAAATAGCAGCTGTGATGTCATTTGAGACAATATGTACACACCGCCGTTGTGTTGATAATGAATTATGGAGAATTTTCCCCATAAAGAACTCACTCTGGGAGAAAGATCCTATAGACTAATTCTGAGATTTCACCACATGGTTGTTAAGTATTCATTATTGTCGTCTTTCTTCAACCTAATAACTTATTAAATCTATGAAAAAAAATTAACTTTTCAATTTTTCCATTTGATCAATGCTTAGGGAAAAACAAGTGGTATTTGTCCCTTTTGCTCTGTTCTTCAAATCATTAGATACATTTTAATTGGAAAAAAATAGAGCCAGTGTAAGCATGATTATTTGATGTCTGCACTTTTATATACGAAAGGGCACGAACCTAATAACGAATGATACTTGAACTACATAAAAAGTATACTTGATGCCTACTGAGGAAATGTAGTCACTACTGAGTTCAACATCGTTTAGTTTATTTCTTCTTATTTGTTAGTGTTCATAATTGTATTATTTCTATATAAAAAAAATTATTTAAATTTGAACGAGAAGTTTAAAAAATAAATATTTAACTTCTAAATTGTCGATGCCAAATAATCAGGGTTATGTTGTTTTATTATATATAACAAGCGAAATTTTGTTACCTTAAATACATATTTGAAGTGCTAGACGTACATGGGACATAATGAGAAAATCATCTTTAACAACAAATTTAAATGTCACGTTTAAATCATGGAGAAAAATGAATAATATTTCACATGGACGAATCAGCTAATGGAAGTTTGGAGAATCAGTCAGCAATTTGTATCGAATCAGCCTGGTACGAGTTTGAGAGTAATTATCACATTAATGAATAATGTTAGTATAATATTTGTATCGGTCAAGAAAGTTAACAGCAACATTTGTTTAAATTTATTTTATTGTGGTGTTCCGGTGTGTGTTTTAAGAAATGTAACTAGATTATATGAACACAGACTTTCAATTATAAGTGAGTTATTTTTCTTTTATCGACATTACACAAACAAGATGAATGCAGCATATAATCTAGAAAATTTATTCAACAATGCACAGACTCTTAGTTCTTCATTTTTGAACATATCTCACAAGTGAAATATTCTTCCTTGTTTTTCTTTTGTTACATCATTTGTGTATTCAAATATTACGGTAACCACCATGTGGCAACATATTTCTTGATAACAATATAGTTTTAAGGTACACATTTCTATCTTTCAAATAATTTATTGAATTCAAAGATAAATATTAAATAGGTCTTCTGGATGACAAGTTTTGGAGCGACTTTTCTAACCATTTCGAGCAACTTATCCAACAACTCTGGGGCTAATTCTCCAGATACGGTCTGATGAGTTCTCCCAGGGTGACATCGATGATTTAAGCCCTATCTGTCTCTTGAAGGGGGAGAGGCAGCGGTCGCGTCTGCTTTTGCCCTTTTGCTGTTATGGTTCCACGTGTTAGCAGCGGGGTTTAAACCCTACTGCGTTTTGTAGACTCGCTATTCTTGTCATATTTACTCCCATAACCTGTAATGTAGCCAGGATCTCCACTTGACGTGGAGCTTTCAGTTGGCATCCTGCCTGGTTGTTCATGTTGTCCACCTGATATGAATACATCCGCATTGCTGAGTGGAAATTTTTAGTGTTTTATTACCAAAGGGATTGTAGTGTGTGAACATGTTAAAGGGGTATAAAGTTAAAAGTGGTGCAAAAAAACCTAACAGTTACCAGAGTCAGGTTTTAAATTAGCAACAAGTGAAACATTAGTTCACCAAAATTACTTAGTGTTTTAAATATTATACTACTGAGGTCCCTTACCCTGATCCCATTGGGTTATACGAACAATAATAGATCCCATATCAGACTTGTTTGGTAGTACACAGTAATCATGGATAAGGAAGATATGAAGATATATCTTTGATTACACTTTTTAATGTTGAAAAACTGATGTCCACTTGATATGAATACATCCACATTGTTAAGTGGAAATCTTTAGTGTTTTTATAACCAAAGGATTGTAGTACGAGAAAAAGTTAAAGGGGTATAAAGTTAAAAGATGTGCAGGAAAACTAACAGATACCAGTATCAGGTTTCAAATTAGCAATAAATGAAACGGTAGTTCACCAAAATGACATGTTGTAGTAAATATTATACTACTGAGGTCCCTCACCCTGATCCCATAATTTTATTTGGTCAATAAGAGATCCCATGTCAGACTTGTTTGGTAGTACAGCGTGATCGTGGATAACAAAGACATAAATACATGTCTTTGAAAAGCAGAGACAGTGTGTCACATTATTGGCTTTTTAGTATTGGTTAAGATGTCGCAGATGACCCATATAGGTCTGATGAGGTCTTGGATTTAAGTCTTGGTATAAAAAAACGATGTATACTGTAAGAGCAGCACTGGTATATGTGTCCAGCATTTGTATCTTCAAAACCAATACATAAATCTACATGCACTTTGTTTAGACTGTTTTCTTTAAAAAGAATTATATCAGTTTGTTCATGATTCTTTCATTATTTTGAAATTTTCTAATAGAACACCTGCATTCCATGTGCTTATCATACCTCACCTTGTCTACATCCAAGAGATTAGTCTTACCTGACTAATATCATTTTGCCAAGTTTATGTAGCATCTCATAAAGAAGCGCAAGTTAGTCTGTATGTGTATGAGACAGTAGCGTTTGTGTCAATGGTCATAAAAAGTATATGTCTGGTTCCAGTAACCCAGTTTACCCAATTTAGATGGTCTTGACCTTATAACAAGTTTTCATCTATAAACACAGCCATGCCCTGTGTTTCACATCGAGATAAGTGACTTTAGAATCGAACCTGTGAAGGGAAGTAACATAATATTGATAAATAATAAAGACTATAACTACCCTCTTGTTTCCATTGCATTACTAGAACCACATATTTTTGTAATTTAGACTAATTTACATTTTCATCGCCATTTAGATTGGTGAATGCAAATCAGAATCTAATTATATGTCTTGCTTGTTTTGTTTGCAGACTCAGAACAGGATTATCGACTTCAGCGTATTGCCAAAGTCCTTAATGAGCAATACTCAGTGAAGGGCAAGATCAGTGATGAATTAGTCATAATCCCTTTAGAAGAAGATAGAACTGAAAGTCTTGAAGATAGTCATGATATTGTTAAAGACCAGAATGCAGAAGTACTACACCATCATTCTTCTGAGCAGGACACTGGCCAAGATCTTTCATCTGCCACTAATCAGCAAAAAGAATCCACTGCTCATCAGCAAGAAGAATCCACTGCTCATAAACAAGAAGAATCCACTGCTCATCAGCAAGAAGAATCCTCTTCAGCTGTGGTTCAGAAGAAGCCTACCCAGTCTAAAACAAGCACGATGGACATGATACAATTGTTGAAAGAAAATGTTAATAAAATAGAAGGTACTGGCGAAAACTCACTTCTGACAATTTGGGACTTTGCAGGCCAGTATGCATTCTACACAACACATCAGACATTCCTGACAAGAAGAGCGATATATCTTTTGGTTTCTGATGTTAGTGGACAGGTCACTGATCTTGTAGCTGATGATTGTTATTTTGATAGCAAAGGGATAATGAAGTGCCAAGTTCATGGTAAGTTTTGATTTAATACTTCACTGCCAAAATGAAATACATGAACTCATTGTTCATATTTACTTTCTACAGTAGTACAGTCAGAGCACAGATTTATTCCACACTGGAAGGAAGAGATAATATAAATAAAAAGAGATCTGTTAGAAACACGTTCACGTGCCTGAATTGACTGAACCATGAATAATTGATCTCATTATCAGTACTAAGACATGCTGGTCATGGCCAAGAAAGAAATATTATCATTATTGTATCTCTGAACAATGAAATCAGTCCTATGTTGCATACCTCACATATACTTCATGTATGTCTAACAGTTACGATAAGGAAGATTCCTGTTGATTGTAAAGTCAAAAGATCAAAGATTGCAGTTACTGTGACAAAGATCAGAAAAAAATGGTTTCGTAGCAACGTTCATTTTACAATGCAGACTTGGACCAAGCTTTGTGTAATTGCTTGCGATTAGGATATGAAGAAAACCTAAAAATATTAGGGTTTAGCAAACTTAAAGCTTAAAGTGATTATTACTGTAAAAAGAAAATTGATTTTGTACCGAAATTTCATTTGCTTACACAAACAGCTATTGTTTTTAGGACAAGCAAATAACATGCTATTCAAATTATTGTTTACTGTGTATGATTTATTTTCAGAGCTAGTTGAGGTTTGGCTAAACTCAATACATTCATGTGCATCATCTCCTGAAGCTGACAGCCCCCCAGTGATTTTGGTTGGAACACATGTGGATATAATTTCACAGGTACAATTAAAACCAGTAATATGAATGTTACACATTTTTCTTTTCGGTCTCTTTAGCTCTGCATGTTGTTGACCAGAAGAGCTTATGGGATGGCCTGTTGTCCATGGTCCATCTCTAAGTATGTTATCGTTGTTCCTGAGGTACATGGAGGATTCTAAAACATAAACATTCATACCATGAACTAGTTTTTGTTAAATTCTGCTCCTCAAACATCCAATATGGCTGCCACATTTGCCACCCTGAAATTCTTTTTATTGCTAGTTCTCTTGATAGGATGTTCATATCATCATGATGTTGCAGCTAAACAAATTTCTGATATTCAGTATGGCTACCACTGCACAGAGGTCTCATACATGCTTAATTAAGCATATTTGGATGCAAATATGTAACCTAGGATGCAGAAAATCACCCATGCAGGAGTCCTCCATAGTATCATATGCATGAAAATAGCTGGGCAGCAAATTCAAAGATTTGCCAGTCCTACTTCAACAATCTCTTCAATGAGAACATGTTGATTACTATTTCTATTTAGCTGTATTGATATTTACCATGACAGAATTCAGTGGTTAAAATACCCTCAGATGTGCATGTTCTATTTATAAGAGTATATCAAAAGAATATGTTGCAATAGCTTGGCAGCAAGTTTAAAGACTTCCCCTGGCAGCTTGAGTCAGAAAATGTGCTGAAATTTACAATGACTGAATTCAGAGACAGAAAGCTCCAGAGAAGTACAGTTTGGATGGAATAGTAGCCAAGTTTAAGAAAGTGTGTGATGCCTGGCTTAGTGTTTTGGAATACGACTATTCCTTGGATTGATAAAAGTCAGTCTCAACCCAAAGGACTACAAGAGTTGCACTGCTGTCATGCTTTCTGCTCATCTAAGGTCATCAATATATGTGCAAAACCATACCGAATTCAATTGATGAAAATAAAATTCTGCATTTCTTACCAATTGAAAAGCGGCAATTGTCAACAGAATATTATATTCAAAGTAATACTAAGTTTGGACAAAATGTGATATTACCACTATTTTTGCACGACTTGAGATTTTTTGGCCTATTCTGCGCATAGCTTTGAAAAGATGTAGTGTTTATGCATCAGGCTATGGAAATTAAATACATTACTTTAGACTTTCAGCCAAAAATGTAATTGTCAACCAAAAATGACACATGATTCAATGTTTACAGAAATGATGTATCTTTGTGCAGATATACCAGATGCGCAGAATATACTGACACAGATGTGCATGTCAGTTTTATCAATACTGTGGTTATTAAACTCAATGACAACCAAAAGGTCTTATAATCTGCAAAATTCAACATCGTCTGGGAGGGGACTGCAAATTTTGCTGGTGGGACTTACTAAAATGGGAGTCCTAGACTCCTAGTTTTAAAATCCTAATGAGAGATATTACTGTAGATATCTTTTAAATTTTGTTACCAAAATCTTCTGAAAAGAAAGTCACATGAAAATATACATTTTACCAAAATTATTTGTATGATGTCTAGGTGGTCCTAAATGTAATAGTTCAGCTCAGACATCCATAATGGTTGCTATGGCAGTCATCTTGAACATATTTTTGCTTTAATAATCATCTTAACTAGATATAGGAGTCACAGATCATGTGACCCAAGGTATTGTTGCTTATCAAATCAGGCGAATGAATTATCATTCACCTGGGAAACCCAGCCACATTCCATGGAAGATTACCTGAGGTAAATGTCTTATGCTCAGCATTGTTTCCTTCTGTTACACATTCTCTTAAACTTAATGTGAGCAGGGAGCATATTTGAAGGAGAAAGCAATTTTTTAAGTAAATTGTTTCTCTGAGAATACTTACCCAAATTACTTAAATATCTTTCCAACCATCAAGTCATGCAAGCATCCTCGTTATTTTTTTTTTGTCATTCAGTTTAAACACTAGTGAAACTTGGAGGTGGTATAATGGCATAAGTATAATGTGAATAGGTGTGACATGAAGCTACATCTCTAAGGCATGATGCCCCAATGCTGGACATCACCATAAACTGCCACATTGTATACATCATTGCAATATGACTGAAAATAATGAAATTCATGAAGCTGTATGGAACAAAGTTAAAAAGACAAAGCCGAGGTATTGATCTGTTCTCATCTTATACTCAGGATTGACTATATGGATAAAGGATGGAAAATTAACCAAATTTTCTCATTCATCTTATACTCTGCAATGCTGGCAAATACAGCAGTTCCTCTTGCTATGTAGGGGAACCAGGTAAGTACTTAAATTACTGAGAACATTTATTATATATTAAAAACACTTTACAAAATGTGTTTGCAAAGATGAAAAGGTTCATACACAAGTAACATATAAAATACTTTTGTTAGAGTACAACTAATGTTTCAAAAGTGGATGGCTGCAAACTGCTCTAGTGCCAAATTTTACTACGATTTGAACTGTTGTATTTATTTTATGCATTGGAGTTTCACTAGTCTTGTTCAATTTCTTCTTGAATTTAGAAAGTATCACCAACAAAAGGTAAAGCATCAGAGATACAGAATGCAACATCTGAAGCAGTAGAATTTAAACTGTCTACTACATCAACACCTGCTGCCACTTCTGCCAATGAACAACCCAGAGCCTCGACTATCTTTGGGGCTGTGAAGAAGTTTGTTCAACCACTGAAAACAGGAGAGATATTAGAAGTGATCCCTGTCCCGAGCTTGGCAGGTAGGCCACGAAATCTATGAATAATTATTTACAGCATGAGAAATATATCTTTCCACTGATCACTCACTTTCCTGTGGTTAAATAGATGTCATTTATTTCATTTATTTCAATCAAACTTGAGACAATGGCATTGTAAAATGGGTAGCTGATTAAGAATATAAATTTCTACAATGATTATATCTAGGGAACCACTTAAACTTTACTGTTGAAAACCAGGTAATCAACACATACTGGTGTGATTTATACAATAATTCTGTTTTTGTTATGTGGCTTTTAAAGATAGGTGATCACTTAATGCAGACTCGACATGTACTATGATTTTCTTAAAGATTCTGGTATTCTCTTTTAGACTCAGATACATCAGTTTTTGTATTGGTGAAGCAGATGCTGTGACAGAGTTTTCTTTTACATATGATTTCATTATTCAACAAAAAATATATGACAATTGCAAGTTTTTTAAATATTTATGTTAACCAATATATTATGGCGTGGGTCAGCTTGTCAGAGGAAAATGAAGATATAAATAGTGCATAGAGGTGTGTCTAACCTACGCTTGCTGATTATTTAATGGAACAGCATGATTGACAAGTGGCAATTGATCAGTCTACTTAGAAGTTTGTGATCAAGTTTTTGCACACACATTCATCTGATGGTTTGGTTGGTCCTAAATTAAAATACTGCCAATTGGATATCCGATATGTCTGCCATGGCAGCAATATTGAAAATGGCATTATATCTACATATCCTAACAGAAAATTCGTATTGATATGGGTTTTCAGCCATGGACATCTCATGATGCCTGTTTGGTCCTAATTGAAGGGTTCTGATCTGACATTGAATATGGCCTCCGTAAGAACCATCATGAAAATATTATCCCTGTTCCTCTTGAATCATTAACAGTGGGATTTTAATCAGAGGATTTCTCACAATTCTTGTAATCTAGTTTGTCGTAAATGGACAAAAATGCACCGATCTTCAGTCTAATGTGACCCAACATAACAGCTGTGTTTGTTATTGCTACTTCCCCAAAATGGAAAGTCATAGTGACACAGGGTTTTCGGTATCATCCTTTTGAAGGTTTCAAGTTGGTCCTGAATGAAATTAGCACCGATTTGAGATCAGTATGGTCACCACACTGGTCATCTTTTAAATCTTTTCATTGCCTCTCTTTCTAAATATATGGTCACGTTTACATGCAGTTTTCATTAGAAGACTTCTTACACGGTCTATTTGATCCTAAATAAACATTGGGCCAATCTGATGTCTAATATAGCTGTTAGTGACCATCTTGAAACTCTTGTTTATGCCACTTCTTCTGAATGGTCATATATGTACGGTTTTACAGCATTACTTGTTTGCCAAAATTAAACTGGTGGTTATCTGATGTCCAGTATGGCCACAATGATGGCCATCTTGAAACCTGTGCTATTTTGACCTGTGGCATTCATCAGAAGACTTCTTGTGGTGTCTGGCTTGACATGGGAAAATGGGGAATTCATCAGAAGAGTTCTAATGGTGTGTAGATTGACATGGGGCATTCATCAGAAGAGTTCTAATGGTGTCTAGCTTGACAGGGCGATTCATCAGAAGTGATCGATTGGTGTCTAGCTTGACATGTCGCATTCATCAGAAGAGTTCCTTATGGTGTGTAGCATGACATGGGACATTCATCAGAAGAGTTCTAATGGTGTCTGATTTTGATTCAAATATAACTCTAAACAGAGTGTAGTTGGAAAAAAGATAGATGGAAATAGAAGTTTTATGCTTATAGTGAACTATGACCATTTCCTCCTCTTTGTACTTATTACTCCGTTTTTGTAACAATTGGACACCTCCCACCGCAGTTAAAATCCTGACTGTATCTCTGATCTCAAAGTACTTAAGTTGCAGCCGTAGAAGAAAGCATATAAGCTAAAGGGCAGTGATTTTTGTAGATATCGTTTTCTTTTCATATTACATTTATTTATTTATGTATTGTTTTTGTATTTGTTTCTTTTATTTAAATTAAATACTGAAGCAGAAGACTTGATACCATGAGGTGTTACTGGAAACTGGTCATTGAAAAGTCATTACATGAATAGCTGTTAAACTTGATTAGATTGTCAAGCAAGTCAGAGATGCAGTTTAAAAAATAATGAAAAAAATCATATGGATGGATGGATGGATGGATGGATAGATAGATAGATAGATAGATAGATAGATAGATAGATAGATAGATAGATAGATAGATAGAAAGATAGATAGATAGATAGATAGATAGATAGATAGATAACAATTGTAAAATGCAATTGTATTAATTAGTAGAATTTGTTGCTAGTAAATGGACAACTTACAATTTGTTCTAAATAAATCCAATAAATTCATTATGTTTGATATTTTCAATCCGTTAATATTATCAGTCCATGAATGCAAATATTTGTCACATACAGGTATAAAAATAGTATAGAGTCATCAGTTCACAAAATCGTATATTAGGTTAATTCCACATATATTACAATCAACTACTTAAGTTAGGTTTCTGTAAATTAATGTGTCATTGAAATAATCATCCGATTATTGTCATGTCTGTCTTGGCAGTATCATAACATAGTAATCATATTGGCATTCATTTGCATGCTTGTACATCAATTTATTGTCAAGAATAACTTGGCAGTAACCTGAAAAAGCAATCATGATGGCTTCCATGTGCTAGCTTGTATATTGATTTAAGCCCCCAGAAATGTAATGTCATTTTTTAAAAATACTTCATGGATATGGTCAGGTACAAGTACAGTTTGCCTTCGAATCATGTTACTTGGTTCTGGAGACATTTTGATGTGTTTAACACTTTTTACCAAACCTAATACAAGTTAGCTGAAAGCTTGGTGGGAATCCCTACATGCTAGCCATTGTCAGCTTGTGTTTTACAAAGGCATGATGCAATCATTTAAGACATATCCAGACTGCATCTACATGGAGAAGTTTGTATAGTGGTGAAACCTAATGAAGGTAGGATCACTATATGTCCCGTTTGATAAAATCAAATTTGTTCAGAGGTGAAAACTAATCAAGTCAGGATCATTATATGTTTCCTTTTCACTTTGACAAAATATAACTTCACAAATTAGATGATTTGTATTAATAGAAATTGGGTTGCAGTAAGCAATTCCTTTTGCAGGTGCCCATGCTGTCCCTGCTGATGACCATCTCAAGAAACACAAAAGGTGGAGTTGGTTGCCAGGGAGAGAAAAGAAGAAAGCAAAAACAACTCTAATGTCTGCTCCATCAAATGAAGAACATGTCGGAGAAACAGCTATGGGTGTAGATGCAGAAAAGGTAAGATTTAAATCACAGGACAATTGTGGTTTCCCATGGGTTGAAGGTTCTTACTGGTGTTTTCCTGGGTTCTTTTGTCATGTATATATTATCATGCACTGAAAAACAGCATTAAAACCAAAATGAAGATTTTGTCAAGGCTTGAAGAGTGTAGGAAAAGATATATCGATTTTCATATTTGTATTATTAATTGTTATGGACTGCAACAGTTCCGAACCACTTGATGGATGACTAGAAAATAACAATAATAAGGCCTTGTTATAAAAATAAAAAATTGGTAGTATTATTTGTATTAATTTTCTATGCAAGATACCAATCTAATTGTAAATTTTCACATTTTATCATCACAAACTTTCCATTTACAACACAGTTGAGATATACAGTACTTGAAATAGATCATGCTGTTATAATATTCAATGTTGCAAATGGATTGTTTACACAATGAAAGTCTGATATAATAATCCTCATCTGAAAACCTTCCATTTGTGTCAGTGTTGAAAAGGCAAGTTTGTCTGTTGTTTATGAGTTTGTGTGATAAGAAATTTGTCTGGCTGTTGTAATAGGAGTATTTACTGATGGTATATCTAAACAACTAGAAGGAATTTTCATCTCGAGATCTTGCTGTTCCAGAATTAGTATGATCCATCTCAACCATAATATTTTCCCACCATGTCTGCCATTTTCAAAATCTCTTAACAACCCTGCCAATTTGGGATAATTGTACTGAAACTTGTCAGGAGCATACACCCTTGGATCTGAAATATATGTCAACATGGCCATATAGACATCTTTATTCATCTTATATTAAATAATATTTATTATTCTCAAATTCTATACTACTTTACTTGAACCAAGATTATATAATAACTGTTGTCTGCACATTAACTCATCAAAAACCTTACAGATAAAACTGTTGATCACTTTAGACTTTTACAGTGGTGGATAGATTGTATACCCCCACATTATTATTGACTCATTTTGTTCACAAAAAAATGGCTTGAAGAAATTAGTGGCATTTTACTATGGCATTATTAGAAGCTTAAGAATAGTACATAATGAAATTATAAACTTCTGGAAGAAGTTGCCATCTTTTATGTGGTTTTATTATTAATCATGAATTACATAACATTAAACAATGCAGTATTTCTGTTTCTGAGGTTCATTTTATCTCTATAATCATGGATAATTTAGCTCTGTCAAATTCAAACTTCCATAAATAGAATAAATTTGCAACATTATGATTGGCACTGTCTTATATCATAATTTACACCTACATACCTCCACAATAGTGGAAAGTGACTGATTTTTCTCATGATTATCCCTCACTATCCATCCACAGTAGTGGATATAGTAATGATGAATTCTTATGAATATTCCCACATCCCTATAAACAAAAGAGTAGAAACAGTGACAGTGATTTATATCATGATTATCTCCACTGTTCATCCACTATAATAGTGAATTATTATAATGACAATGATTATTCCCCGCTATCCAGCCACAGTAGTGGATATAGAGTGAATATAGAGACAATTTGTCTCATAAATTATCCCCCACTGTACCTCCACAATAGTGGCAGTTATTTATATCATGATTATCCCCAACTATCCATCCACTATAGTGGATATAGTGACAATGATTTGTCTCATGATTATCCTCACATTCCTCCACCAGAGTAGATATAGTGACAATGATTTTCTCATGATTATCCCCAAATCCCTCCACAAGAGTGGACACATTGATAGTGATTTATCTCATGATTATCCCCCACTGTCCATCCACAATAGTGGATGTAGTTATTATAATTCGTCTCATAATTATCGCCACATCCCTCCACAAGAGTGGACCGAGTGATGGTGATTTATCTCATGATTGTCCCTACAGTCCACCCACAATAGTGGATATAGTGACAATGATTTGTCTCATGATTATCCCTAAATCCCTCGACCAGAGCGAATATAGTGACTGTGATTTTGCTCATGATTAGCCCTCACTGTCTTTTCACAATAGTAGAAACAGTGACAATGATTTGTCTCATTATTATTCCCTGCAGTCCTTCAAAAATAGTGGATACAGTAACCATAATTTGTCTCATGATTATGCTCCATTATCCAGTGGCAGTTATTTATATCATGATTATCCCCAACTATCCATCCACAATAGTGGATACAGTGACAAAGATTTTTCTCATGATTATCTCCCACTGTCAAATTGGCTTTACATGGTATGAACAAGATCTAACTAAATGACACTAGCCAAATTGCTATATATAACACGAATAACACCTAACCAGACGACACAAGCCAAATGGTTCTGTAGGGTATGACTAAGAGCCAAATAAATAACATGAGCCATGTTGCTATACAGGTTACAAATAAAACCCAACCAAATCAAATTACACAAGCCAAATAGCTGTACTGTACCATCTTCCCTTAAGATAAAATCTAATGAATAGTAACTTCCTCTGACACTTTTCTTTATTATTACACTTGATTTTATTCTGAATCTGCATTTCTAGAGTTAAAATGTTTTTGAATAAATGTACCATTACTGACTAAGCCGTTTTTATTCCTACATTATGTTTATGACATCTAATAATAAATTCCTATATGTTATATTTGCTATATTTTATTAGCAATAATACATTTTTACAGTTTTCATGTAACAATAAATTCTTATAGTTTGTTGATTAAATAAGTTTATTTCTTATGTCACCCGAGTTCTGAGCTTTGTATTATAATAGCAGTCGTATGTCTCCAGTAACTCAACTATATGACAGGACTAGATTCAGTCATAATATCAATAACGTGTTGCTTGTAACTAATCTGTGAAACAGGACAAAATTCAGCCATTATAATAACAGTCATGTGTCCACTGTAACTCAACTATTTTATTGGACTAAATTCAGTCAGACTAAAGCAGTTTTGAATATTCAATTGCTTACATTAAAAGAGAAGTTCTAATTAAGTATGTGCAAATAGATAGTGTGTGTGAATGTTTGAGAGATAATATAGACTGAATTAAGATGATTGCACACACACAACATTTAAATTAGTAAAATAGACATCCACATGAATTATTATAATGATATTGGAAGATTGATACATGAATATCTGTTATTTTTATTAGCTAATTTGTCCACATGGTCAATTTAGCCTATGATATGAAGCTTCATTTGCCATTCATCAAACTTGATAAATAGGCATATATTATAAAAACCTTATAATAACCTTTATCATGGACGAAAATTTCTTTGTTAATCTATGAAATCTAGGTGAACAATATTAGGCCTTCTTTGGTCTCTAGCTTTGCTGTAAGTAAAGGTGACCTAATTCATGTTTTGCACTTTGCACATTATTATAAATGATTTCTGTTAAAGTGTATTTCTTTATATCTGAAATACGATTTATACAAATGATTGGTTACAAATCAGTAATTCAGAAAGCAGGATAATGGTTCAGATTAGTTATTAAAGTTTAGGTAAAACCGGTGAAAGATCTTAAAGTAAAAATATATTTTTGAAATCCCTTAAAACAACTCTGGTATTTTGGTCATTTTAATGCTTTAGGTATGCTAGTTTGATTATTATTAAAATGGCCGTTATATAACCAAAACATATTGCTAATCTGTATGTAGACTGGTTATTATTATTAAATCCTTCAATTAACCAAAACATAGCAGACTATATATTACTATTCAAAGGTCCATCATGTCACCAAAACATAGCAGACTCGTTATTATTTTTCAAAGGTCCTTCATATAATCAAAACATATATCAGACTGGTTATTATTATTAAATTGGCCTTTATTAAACCAAGTCATATAGCTACTTGACTTGTACACTGGTTATTATTATTAAATGGCTTTCATGTAACCCAAACTTATAGCTAGCCTGAATGTAGACAGGTTATTATTATTATTAAGATGGCCTTCATATAACCATACCATATAGTTAGTTTGCATGTAGACAGATTTACAGAGAAATCAGTCCAGGATGCTGCATTGTATAGACATTTTAAAATGAGAATGTGTTGAAATTTAATTAGCTCACATTTAATTTAAGATGCACTAAATGAGTGAATGAGGAAACATAAGTATAATTAAATTTACAAGAATTTTTTTTTTAAAAAACATAGTTTGCATGATTTTGTTTCCTGCCTTGTTGATAAATCAAAGACAAGTACTATTGCCTGGCTCAAAACAAACAATTTATGAATATTCATGTAAATTCTAAGCAGTCAGTGAAAAATATTTGCATTTGCCTTTATTCACCTTTTGGCATTCAGCATTTTCTTTATAGGACAAAAGTCATGAGATCTGTAAGAGATACTTTAGAGAGATCCGTTCGTATCTAAAGGACAAACCTACCAGATTTCACTTGATAGATGAGGACTTTGCCATTGATAATACAGTTGTAGACAGCAAATTGGAGGATTTGAAGAGGAAAATTGTTGAAGTAGCATCACAGCAGCCATACTGGGGGGAGAAGATCCCAGCACGGTGGCTCCCCCTGGAACAAGAGTTGATGAGCCGTAAGGTTGCTGGATTGAAGGTTTGTATTTACACAACACAATTTAAACTTTGTAAACTTTTAAAGTTACGCCATGACTATTGTCTGCCAAAATCTTGCTTGCAATCTTGTATTTAAATTTGCTAATTGTGCCCAAAGGGATTGATGTGCACGAATAATGTTAAAGATGTGTAGCGTTGCATAGGCAGAAAATAAATGAGTAAACAATTACCATTATCAGGTTACAAGATAGGAGTAATAAGCGGGGAGAAGGAATTTGAAAGACATCAGGGACAATCAAAAAGGTATGTTTGTTTGACTCAGAAAAGCAATGCCAACTCTGGGTAACTGGGTCAAATTGTCAGCATCATGACAAATATTATTGAGTGGATTATATTCTATGAGGCCTGTTTTTCATTGTTTAAGTGGTAGCCAAGAAAATCATACTTGTGTGCAAGGAAAGTAGGAATAAATGTTTTCCAAATTCCTTCTACCCATATTTATTTTGATGAATTTACCAATCGGAAGATCTAGTTATCATACGTCTATTGAAGGCTCCAACCTCTATGAGCTTTAAAGTGTAAACAAACACTGAATCAATCAAGACGTGCTTCAGATACTAATGAAGACACTGTTAATTTACTTAGTTAGAAGGACATTGTTAGAGGAATTAGACATTGGCTGACCTCAGGAGCTGGTGAAAGAGATTGCATGAAATTGTGTGCAATACAAATAATCACACAAGTCAATTTAATATGATTTTATTTTTGATTTTAAGCTTATGGAAATTAGAAATTACATCGTGGAGTTGTTTTGAGTCGGGGCTTGTGATATTTTGTAAGTCACCAGCCCTGGGCCAGTGTCAAAAAGAAAAGGTATGTGAGCTCTGATACTCTTCTAGTTGTTGACGGATGCAGGATTTATGACACACGTCTAAGGTAATCAACCTGACAGTGTACAGCTCAATGGATATTGGCATGGTCAAATTTGAATGCCTGTACCTACCCTAAATATTGGCATTGTCAAGGTCAAAGTAAGAAATGTGTGTGTGTATAATTTATATTTTTTAAAAAAAAACCAGATTGCAACATTTACATTTTATTTTACAATTTCAACAATTCATTCCAACAGAAGTATTTGCCATCTTTTAATTACAGGTGATTTCTCGTGAAGATGTGGAGAAAATTAACAAGGAAGGAACTGTCCAAATAGAAAAAAGTGAAGAACTGGATTTGTTTCTTAGATTTTTGCATGAAACTGGTACAATTATCTACTTCAGGTAAGTTACTGTCTACCAGTAGATTGGTTACCTTCTTGTGTTGTGCATGGTGTCAGTCTGTCAAAGAGTACCAGTACACTGTAGCTTTATACCAGCACAAAAATGTAAAATTCAGCCATTGAGATGCTATGCAATTTAGTATAACATCATCACAATCCAGTCTCGATACGTTTGAGCAAGTTTAGGGGTGAAAAAGATGTACAAAATAAAGATTAAATCAGTCAGGATAAATTCCTGAAAATAATCTCATATTTGGTTTTAAAAATCACACTTGATAAAAATCAAAGCCCTTCTCAGTGGCAACATGCATCTTTTATGGTCACAATCTAAGTCGTAAAGGTTGACTCCGTTAGTCATCTCTAACTGTATGACATAAAGTTTGATTCCATTAGTCATCTCTTACTGTGTGACATATAACGGTTGTCTCCATTAGTCATCTCTTACTGTGTGACATAATGGCTGAATCCATCCATTAGTCATCTCTAACTTGTTGACATAAAGATTGATTTCATTAGTCATCTCTAACTGTATGACATCAAGGTTGACTCTCGTACTGTATAACATTAGAGTTAACTCCATTAATCATTTGTTACTGTATGACATAAAGGTTGACTCCATTAGTCATCTCTTACTATATGATATGAAGTTAGAATCCATTAGTCATCTATTACTGTATGACATAAAGGTTGACTCCATTAGTCATCTCTTACTGTGTGACATAGACGTTGATTCCATTACCCATCTCTTACTGTGTGACATAAAGGAAGATGCATCAAACCTAATCTACATCCTCAAGCCAACAAGGTGGATGGGGAGTGGGCAGACACACTGAGATCACAATCAAACTCACAAGTAATTCTGCATTTGACATTGAACAACTAATTTAATTTGTATATTTAAGCTTATCAAGACAACAATTTGGGCACTTATTTTTATATTTGTATAGCTTGGTCTAAGTACATTATACAAATGTAGATTGGTCTAGCCTGCTGAAATAACAATATGCAGTATAGATTGGTCTGGATGGGCATAATTCCATAAATAAATTGGACTAGCTTGATGTAATAACAATATGCAGTATATATTGGTCTGGATATGCCTAATCACATAAATATATTGGTCTAGCTTTATGTAATAACAGTATGCAGTATAGATTGGTCTGGCTGGGCCTAATCACTCAATTCGACACTCTATCAAAAGCCTTTTTGAAATCTATGAACACATGATACATGTCTTGTTGATGTTGATTTATGAACTATAGTCAAACCATAGACCTGGCACACATATTAAGCACATTGTGAACAATTTTCCATATTGAGTATTGTTAACTCACCTGGCCACAAGACCAAGTTAACTGATGTGATGGCCATGCAATCATAATGCGGCATGTATTTCCTCAAGAACAAGTCAGCTTATAATGTGGCCCTACAGCGAAGCCATACATAATTCATTTACACATGCACGTGTAAGCATTTTACAAGGCTCTATATCCATTATGTATCATCCGCTGCCACAAGGTCAGGTTAAGTGTATGACATAGCCCTGCATTGTGAATTCATAACCATTGCTCATTATACTTATTGAAAACAACTGAACCCATTTTGAAGCAAATGTGACACAGATTATTCTGGCATAAATGGCTTTCAAATGTTTATAAACAATGCTACTCGGTAATCCACTATAATATATTTCCATCACTATGGAGAATGCTAATAACTCTTTGAGTAACTTAAATAAAAAAGCTGAACAACCTTCTATAAAATTTGGTTTAAATTATCCAGATGGGAAGATCTTTGCATAATTGATACCTATCTCCATTCAAAAATATGGTCACCATTACTAAAACGAATGAAATCCAATGATATCAAATATGGTTAATGTTGCTAGATATTGAAAAACAATTAAATGACTTTCTTATACTTTAGTACAGCATTTGATACAAAAATGGCAGAAAATATCTGAGATGAGTACATTTTAATTTAAGTTTTAACTGAAATTATCAATCAGATACAGACACCATTAAACGCATACAGTACTTTCCAGTTTTCCTATCAAAACAATTTTAAAAAAATAGATAATTTAGCAAAATAATACACTTTAGGAATTCAGTTCAGTAATCTGTAATATAAAGTTGAAGATGTATACAAGACAACAAGCATGACAATTAGCATGATTAACAGTTCTTAGATAAAACAAATTGCAGATCAATTTAGTTTTTGAAAACAATGGAGTTAGCAGCAGAGAGGGTGAATCCTACAACGTTTTGAGACAAAATTTGATTGAAATCCTAAAACGAGCCGTCCTATAATCTCATTTTAACCAAAAAGAGGGTGAATCCTACAACGTTTTGAGACAAAAAATTGATTGAAATCTTAAAACGAGCCGTCCTATAATCTCATTTTAACCAAAAAGAGGGTGAATCCTACAACGTTTTCAGACAAAATTTGATTGAAATCTTAAAACGAGCCGTCCTATAATCTCATTTTAACCAAAAAGAGGGCGAACCCTACAACGTTTTCAGACAAAATTTTGATTGAAATCTTAATGAGCCTTCCCTACGAAATCTCATTTTAACTAAAAAAATGAAAACGAAGATTTTTACGATTTTTTAATTAATTTTGGTCGCAACTTGTTGTCTCCACCCTCTCTGCTGCTATGGGTTAACGAAAAATAAGAAATGATTTTAACCGAATATTTGATCCAGTCCGATACGATATCGTGTCCGAGGATCATGCAAATTTATTGTTGCGAATCCGTGTGGTTTTGACTGAGCATGACTAAAGAAATCTCGAAATTGATTGAAGTCCATATCAGAACACCATGTCTGCCATATATTTCTAAGAGTATGAGTATCAACGCCGTTGAATACAGAAAGAATATTGCAGTTATCTCTGATAACTTTTGGAACCTGAGTGTAGCGTTGAGTGACATATATCACATCAGTGTTTTTATGCCTGCCTCGGGAAAAGATCCTAGCAGGATTTTTTTGTTTATCTAACATTATATCGTCGTATACGACTAAATTGTTAATATCTCCATCAATATCATCAATGCTCGGTGCTTCATCGATATCGGTTATAAATTCAATAATACCCTCTCCGGATTTTTCTACCGCGCTGTCGTTAAAATCTTTTAGCACTTCATAACATCGTTGATCATCTACGCTAGGGGCAATTAAATACAACTTATCCCACTTCATCCATCTCATTATTAAATTGAGTAACAATTGCGTTTTACCGGATCCAGATGGCCCGATTATAATCATCCGGATAGAGTTTGGTAGCGCTGCATGATGCTTAACTG
This sequence comes from Unio pictorum, assembly GCA_030141615.1. Lineage (NCBI taxonomy): Eukaryota > Metazoa > Mollusca > Bivalvia > Unionida > Unionidae > Unio > Unio pictorum. The sequence continues at coordinate 528,228 of JARLTB010000070.1, read as the reverse complement.
GTTCTCTTGTTTTAGTCGCTGAAAAATCAATTATATCCATATCTCTATACATAAATTATGGATCTATATTGTGTGAAGTGCAAAACGCGTACTGGCACAGAAGATGTGACGACGGTTACAACTAAAAATAACCGATCAGCGCTTTCTGGTAAATGCATGCAATGTGGTACAAAGAAATTTAGATTTGTGTCTATGAAATCTGATTTTAAAAAAAACGAGGAGGTGATATCGCAGCCAAATTGGCAAAGCTCCCTGGAACCCCATGGGCAAAGTACCCCGGAGAAAAGCACCTCCCAGGATATAGCTACTGTGGACCGGGAACCAGACTTGATATCAGACTCAATAATCAAAATCAACCCAACCCCGGTGAAGAACCAATAAACGCCATTGATAAGGCCTGTCACCTTCATGATGTTGCTTATAAAAGCAGCAATCTGCAACACAGGCATCTAGCAGATGTGAAATTAATTCATGCGTTAAATGCTATTCCTGATAAATCCTTCAAAGAAAAATTGGCTTCATTTTTGATAAAATCGGCTATGAAAAGCAAATTGATGTTAGGTGCCGGTAATTAATAATATGGAATCAATTTATTATTCCCCAAGAGGATACTGGAGGGGTAAATCAGCAGTCCATGAACTCGCTAGCGCTGCAAAAGTGAAAAAAACCACTGCGGCTAATTGGTTATCCAAACAGGCACTATGGCAAATTTATCTACCACCGCCTAAACAAATTCAATTCTCGCATTTTGATGTGACCGCTCCTAATGAAGTTCATCAGGCTGATATATTATTTCTGCCACATGATCGTGGTTACAAATACGCGCTAACCGTAGTTGATATTGCAAGTCGATACAAAGAAGCAGAACCGTTAAAAACAAAATCAGCCACTGAAGTTGCTTCTGCATTTGAGAGGATTTATCGACGAGGTCCTCTGCACTGGCCAAATCTATTGCAGGTTGATCCTGGCAAGGAATTTCAGGGTGCAGTATTATCTACAATGAAACATCATAATGTCACCATACGACGAGGGCATACTGCGCTACATCGCGATCAGGCCATTGTAGAACGATTTAATCGGACGATTGCTGAGCGGTTATTTGGATATCAATACGCAAAAGAATTCATCCAAGAAAAACGATCCCGTGAATGGGTCAAAAGATTACCATCTGTGATTACTGCACTGAATAACGAGATTACTAGAACAATCAACATGAAACCTATCAACGCGATTAAAAAGAAGTCAATACCCGTACAACCACAAAAAGATTTCAAAGAACCAATTCTTGGTAGTAATGTCATTGTGAGGTACTTATACGAACCAGGAGAGCTTGAAGGGGGTAGAAAAAGGGCTACTGATCCTATTTGGAGCGTCACTACGCATAAGATATCTAGTATAACACGATCAACTGGTAGACTTCCAGTCTATAAACTGGATTCAACTGCCCCTCAGCGGGGTTTTACTCGACAACAACTACAGGTAATTCCCGAGGATACTCAATTGCCACCGCATGGTCTTAACTAGCACCGTTGCGTCTATTGCACTCAAGACAAGTCAACATCACATTATTTCTGACATGACCGAGATTGTTATTTTTTCTGTCTACGGTGAATTGGCGAGGATCCTTATCCGAATACTGCCAACGCATTATACAATTGCAACTCGCGCAGTGATTATTCTGTTGTTTCTTCAGCGTAATTATTAATCCAGCATCAATATCAAATTCTCGTTGTTTTTTTTTGTCCTGTTGTTTGTAACCGGAGAGTTTTTTATTAATGATGCTAACATCAATATCACTTATTGTGGTGTCATTATCATTGAAAACAACTCTTCGAAGTTGATTTATTTTTCGTACTCTGGATACTGCGAGATAGACTAAATTCGACCATTCGATGTGATTATCCACCATCCAAACAATTGTATCCGATATAGTCAATCCCTGTGAAGAATGTATCGTCGCTGCGTATCCTAGCGTCCACGGGGATTTATTAGCACGCAATGCATCTTCGACGACGCTGATATCAACCAGTACAATATCATTTAACACGAGAATTTGTTTTTCACTCTGTCCTGGAATATCAACTTCAATATTCTGTTTTCGTGTATCCGATGGCCTATAACAAAGGGGTACTGGAAGCGTTGCAAATTTTTCTTTATGCAATTCAAATAACTTCATCTGAAGTGTGTCCCTGACTATTTTTCTACTTGCAATTATCAAATCATTTGGTCTCCATGTTTCCCAGAAATCATTCATTGGAGTTTCTGAAATCACTTCACGCGCTATTTCGCATTGGATTCTATCCGGTTGTAATCTAATTAGCGCTTTGAACTCGCGTAATCGTTCATCAAGTGATCTATAATCAGTGGTGATTTCTTCATAGTAGTCTACAAAACCCCTTAGCCATTCATGTGGAGATGAACCGACAAATGGTGGTGGTTGGCCGTGATCACCGCACATGACGACTTTTGTGTTTTTGTTTAACAACCACTCAAGAAATGTTTGTAATACATCTAATGACACTGTGCATATTTCATCCCAGATTATGATTTCAGGAATGAATTTATCACCCATACGCTCAGGAGTCCATTTGTCACCCTTCCATCGAAAGAAACTGTGGTAAGTGCAAGCATTTACCCCTCGCTGTATCATCTCTCTGGCGAGCCTGTGAGTCGGTGTTAGCACAATCATGGTTGACCGACCAAATAATTCAATTGCACGAGTTGTCTTTCCTGACCCACCACAACCGTTTAAATAAACTGTCTTGTATCTACATACTGGATCAGATACGGGTGGTGCATTAGAAAATTCTGATTGATTTTCAATACGGTTACAACAAAGATATTTATCATCCATGGCAACGTCTGCGGATTCACAATACTCATGTAGCATCTCCTTTTTAAATCGCCAACGCCCCCACGCTTCCTCGGGATCTGTGAATTTAGCTACAGCTGATTTGTATTTATTGTGTATATACATCGAATCAGTGGCCACTCTAACCGCGGTATTAGGAAATCTATTTATCATCGAAAATAGATTAATAGAAGCATAGGCTAGCATTGAACTTCTCAAATGTGTGTACTGGGAATTATATCCATCACAGTAGGTAACAACCGTACCCATTTTCTCACCATTGGATAGAAAAGCATCCTTACGGGATACAAGTTTTCCCTGTTTCATTAAATCCGCTACAATAAAATCGTATTCAGCGACATCTATGATCAATCGCGAAGAATATTTTGCGTTGTCGTACCGTCCACCTTGAGTGAATTTACCGATTATTCTTCGTCCGAGATCCTTTGCTTGTTCTTTTTTAATTTCAAATAACTTCTTAGACCGATTCATGATTTGTTCTTCATTGAAATCAGGGAATTGTTTTCGTAGTTCGTTGATTATACGATCTAGATCGGGTTGTGGTAGCCAAACTTCTTTCTGAGCTCGATAGCATATAATAGCCTCGGAAACAATTAACGATATTAGCATACCACAATCAATCATATATCTCAATAGCACTATTGGCATCCAGGCCTTTTCAGATAGGTGTTTACCGAGCCAAACATAACTACACGGATGTAACCCTGTAGCTAATTCAAATGATATCACACGAGCGAATCCGGTTAAATCAAAATCAGGTAATGGTCCATTAATCGCAACACGAGTCATTTCATGTGTTGGGTGTCCAAATCGTTTGAAGTACTCAGCGCATTCCCCATACCCGAGAAAACTTCCGGGGTAACACGCGGCTATATCAATTGAAATCATACCATCACGATGGTATTTCGTATTCCACAGTCCTCCATGACCAAATGCGACGCAACTCAATTTAACATCCTCGAGAAAATCACTTCGTGTTGGACGCCATGAGTTTTTTTCTCTTGCGAAGTGAGCTACCACTGATGGAATAGTAAAACTATCCGTGAGTAGTTTTTCATGGAAACTCTCCGGTGAAAAATCACTAGCGATTTTTCTCATTCTGTTATCTAATTCTTCAACGCGATATAATTCACCATTTGGTTTTACAAATTGATCAAATCCTATTTCGGGATCTTCATCACTTCTAAGTAACCACACTGACACAGGATCATCTTTACACAACGCATGAATAGCATCAAATAATCTCTCTTCATAGAAAACATCCCCGACGAACTCCTTAGGGATATATTTCACGGTTCGTTCTCGTGGAAATACTGTTACCGCAGGTGTCCACGCGTGTTTGTTATGATCAATAATCTGTATTTGCGCTCCATTTTTGTTATATTTCGGTTCGTATAAAACCTCTCCGGTTATCGTCATAACGGTTATTGGAAATCTTAATGATGTTTCTAACTTAGCTATATCAGAAATCTTTGCACCGTTCTGTTTCACTGTCAGTTCCCACTCGGTTATTTTCCTACGTCGCAGATCAGTTAGTTTATTTCCTCGGGATGCATTTGTGAAGTGCTCCATTACCCGTGTTGCTACACAATTAAGCCCTGACGAATATTTCATAGGAGCTAGTTTTGCGATATCGGGTTTATCATTTAACGGATATATCCCATAAACCATTGCTGTTACGGGATAAGATCTTTCGTAGTATGGTTTGTCAATGCCGGTTAGAATTCCTGGTTTGGAATCTCTACTCACAATGACAGCTTTTTTATTCTTGAGGATTGGTTCAAATTTATCCCTAATAATCCATTTGCCATCGACTTCGATAATGAATTTGATTCGGAAAAAATGCCGTTTTTCCCCAACACGTGAAATTATCGCTGCTGCTTTTTCATCATTCATGGTAGCGTCAACAACACCATCAATTCGAAATGTTGACCAACAATAGGATGCTCCATCACGCTTAAATTCATTGAAACAATCTCTGATTTTACTAATCATGGCTTTATCAAGAATTGTATTCTTGGGTGTATTAGAAACTATATCGAGATTGAATTGAGCATCCTTCCAGGGTAATCTCTTGGACGTTTTTTTTGGTTTATCGAGATTAAATTTAGGATTGATTTTCAATAATCTCTTAAACTCCTTCATGTTTCCGTCTATTGGACGTTTTTTGGGTTTATCGAAATTAAATCTAGGATTGATTTTCAATAATCTCTTGTTACGTTTTTTGGGTTTATCGAGATTAAATCTAGGATTGATTTTCAATAATCTCTTAAACTCTTTCATATTTCCGTCTATTGGACGTTTGTTACGTTTTTTGGGTTTATCGAGATTAAATCTAGGATTGATTTTCAATAATCTCTTAAACTCTTTCATATTTCCGTCTATTGGACGTTTTTTGGGTTTTTTGGGTCTATCGAGATTAAATCTAGGATTGATTTTCAATAATCTCTTAAACTCTTTCATGTTTCCGTCTATTGGACGTTTTTTGGGTTTTTTGGGTCTATCGATATTAAATTTAGGATTGATATTCAACAATCTCTTAAACTCCTTATCAACATTGAATTCAGCATTTTTCGAAGGCGTTCTCCTTAATTCCTTCATGCTATAATTAAAACAAGCATTTAAATGAAAGATTTTTATATAATGAATCACTGTAAGTGGCTTATGATTGGATCAATAACCCCGTGTAACAAATCATGCAGAAATGAGTTTTGTGGGTATCATATGCAAAGCTTTCGTCGTGGAAGCCTTGGTCCGTTACCCTGTATTCTATGTGGAGTTGGGGTCAGGGGAAAATCTCAGTTGTGTTTGAATTGTGGTGGAAAGCGATACAGGGAGTTGAAGCGTTATTATGATAAAAGAATAAAAAATGGACAATCAATCAGAAATTATGACCCTGACGCTGACAAAGTCAGTATTCTTGACGCTGACAAAGTCAGTATTCTTGACGCTGACAAAGTCAGTATCAAGGATAAAATCATAAGAACTCCTCAAGACTACATCGAAAGATTTATCATTAAACCAAACGATGAATTAGACAAATAGTATTTAGTATACGAATGAACCAAGAATTCAGACAACATCCCTTGATTACAAATTATGAAGCATCCAGTGATGGTACTGTCAGAAACCGTAGACTAAAGAAACCAGTTGGTGCTGTGAATAATCAAGGGTATTTGAAGTTTCGCGCTGGAGAGAAATTTTATCTCAATCATCGTTTCGTGTACGAGTGTTTTTATGGATTGATCGAGGATGATTTTGTTATTGATCATATCGATTCTAATCCAAAGAACAATTCTTTATCAAATCTACAGGCTATCACACAAAGTGAGAATTTGAAAAGAGGGAAGACTGGGAAATGCTCGAAAAAAGCGAGACCAGTAAAATCTTTTAATACAGCAACTAATGAAGAAAAAGTATTTCAATCAATGAATGAAGCCAGTAGGCACTTCGATATTTGTTCACCCTCAGTACGAAAAGTTGCAGAGGGGATAACCAAAACGGCGATTTCAAAAGGGACGGGACAAAAAATTCGATTTAGTTACGTCTAATGCGTCATATTTTTCATTTAGAAATATATCATTATTATAGAATAATGAATTCTGAAAACATGAATAGCATTTTATCCGAGATTTCAAAATTGAAAAGTTGGGATATTGAACTATCAGATGGGTTAAATCCTGATCAAATCATGTCTGATTTTCAGGATATTGAATACGGAGTTAACAACAATAAATACATGCTGCCAAAGAAGTATGCACTCATCAAAAGAATTCAGAATTCTATTCGGGACTCTCTCGCATTTTCCAGTGACGTAAGTGTGTTCGCTCCGTTGTATACCATCGTAGAACGAATACGAAAAGAATTGGGGTACGAATACGAATTGAAAAAGGAGGTTAATTCTAAAGTTAGAAACCTACGGGCGTTAATTCAAGAAAATGATCAATTTTGATTGACCAACCATTTATCGTTATTTGATTGACCGACCATTTATCATTATTTGATTGCCCGACCATTAATCATTATTTGATTGCCCGACCATTAATCATTTTTTTTAGCCGACCCTCAAGGGATGTCAAAAATCGATGGATGATCAATGGAAAAGTGAGGGAACTATCAGTATTAATTATTTTTATATACAATTTTGATAGTTCCCTCATCAATGATAGAAGCCGTTATAGGATGAAATAACACTTCCATGACCATCCGATGGTGTTAGGTCGGGATTAAAAAAATTGTTTTACAATTGAAAAATTGTTTCTGATTTCAAATAATGGTCAATGAAGCATTAACAACCCGATTGGCTCGTGAACGACTGGATGCAATTAAGAGATTTATACCAATTCGCGACTCTGTACGGAATAAACTGCAACAACGACAGAGTCTTCAGACTGATTTTGCTGCGGGATCTGAAGAATTGTTTAAACCAGTAACCACAGCAACGAAGGAGATAGTGTCAACAATCTCTGAACAAGGAAAAAAACAAGAAGAGACTTTTCTCCCTGTGTTAGAAAAAATAGCAAAAAGAACTAAACAAGCAAAAAAATCCTTGCAATCACTTCCTCAGGATATATCAACCGCTTCGAAACGAACATTTAAAGGATTTCAGGAAGAACTAGTTAGTGGACTACCTAGATCAATTATATTTACTGAGAGCGCTAAACAACAAATTCTCAACGAGGATATAAACAATTTAGGTGAATTCGCTGCTAACAGCTATGATTCACAAGAGAAGTTTTTCACGGACAATTATTCGGATTATAGAATGTCACATAATGAATGGGCTGATATAGTGTATGAAATAAATACTGGGGGTTTAGATAGAAGGATGAAGGAATACAGAGACTTCAAAAGAAAATTTCAACTCCAAATAAGACAGCCATACGATGAGAAAAAATTTCTGGGGAGTGGTCTAGTTGGAAACGCTAGCGTTTCATGTCCTGGTAGTGTTCTCAGTGATATATCACGATTAGAAGTTCTCATCGGAGGAAAACGAGCCGGAAATAACTCACCGGAAATAATTAATGAAGCAGCTGATATCTGTAGACGATTATTTCAGGGTGGTATCATGGATATCAGCACATATCGAGATTTCATTGGCGAGTTAGTGGAAAGTGGGTATCATAGTGACTGAATTGAAAAGTCAATTGATTAGATAAATAACAATTGAAAAATTGTTTCTGATTTTAAATAATGATCATACACTACAATCATGATAAACCAACCCCCGTCTACGTAGTTAATTCACGGTTTCCGGTTTATAGAGCATACTACGGAGATGGTTTAGGTAATACCATTTTAGGATTATTTGCGAGAATGGCTCCAAAAGTGATGCCGTTGGCTAAACAACTAGGAATGAAAGCAATTGATGTTATTCGTGATAAGGGTATTGGTGCTGTTGGAGATATTGCTGGAAAAGCGTTTTCAGCCGCGAAGAATAAAATAACATCATTAGTGAGACGAAAAAAGAAACCGGTACCATTGCCATCTACAGCAGAAATGCCTGCAAGTGTTAGTAGAATTATAAATAACGCAGTAGATGAAAAATTAGCGTCGATGGTGACTCCCTTGATAAATCAAGGGGACCAAAATAACATGATAGCAAACATGATAGCAGGAAGTGGCTTTAAAAAAACACGACGATGAAATGGGAAATCGCGATTTAGACTCTGATAAATAGAATAAAATGTTCAAAAGGTCACCTGATCCAGCATTTGATATGGATGCCCCAGTGCGTAAAGATGATTCTGTACGCGATTTTCAATTTTATTCTTATCATGCAATACAACCCGATCTCCGATCGCGAATTGAACTTCAAGTACATGATACCAGTAAATACTTCCTACCGTGTGAGGCATTTATTGAAATCGAAGGAGAACTTGTAACAAATGATGCTGCTCATGATGATCCACCATATGACAATAACCCAACTATCAAAGTTGGTTTTGTTAATAATGGGATCATGGCGTTATTTGAAAGCGCTAGATATCTCATTGATGGAAAGGAAATTGAATCCATTGACCGTGAAGTTGATGTGGCCACAACAATCATAGGGTTAGCGAGATACTCTGATGATTATACAAGATCAGCTGGTCCATCTATGATGTTTTCTAAGGATATTACTGATCACCCTGAACACAACCAGTATTCTAGAGTCAAGGCAACACATGCTTCTTCAGTTAATCCAGCACCAGCCGGATATACAAGACCAGCTGGTGATTTTGATGTCATAAATAATATTACTAACTACAACCTAGGGTTTGCAACACGCGTATTAACGTTGCAAGGACAGCGTCGACAGTTTTCATGTGCAATTCCACTGCATCATATATTTGGATTCTGTAGAAATGTCCGAAAAGTTATTTATGGAGCTAAACACACAGTAGCGCTTGTACGAAAGGGTACTGATAATGATGCAATATGGCATGATGCTGGTGTTGCTGATGGTAAAGTCATTTTAACAAAACTAGCATTGTGGATGCCAGTGTTAACTCCATCAATCACAGCAGAAGAAAAATTGTTGTCATTTATGGAACAAGGAGGAAAATCATTGTTGAGTTGGTTATCAGTGACTACGGATATTAAACAAGACAATGTTGATGATATATTTACTTGGCATCTGGCATCAAAACAAGGTGTTTCAGCTCCACGTCATATATTTGTGGCGTTACAGAATAATGCACGAGTTAGTAATCAACAACGAAGTCATATGATATTTGATCAGTTAGGTGTTAGAGAGGTCTCACTGAGAATAAACGGACAACAGGAACCATCTGAAGATGTACAACTTGATTACACTCACAACCATATTGCACGTGTATATCATAACCTATTGTCGTTTATGGCACGTGATCAAAATGTGGATACTGGTTTGCAAATATCACAATTGGATTTTAAAAGCCTCTATCCGATCTATTACTTCTCACTGGAACATCTCGATTTGATGAGACAATCTGTCGTTGATATACACTTTAGAGCCCGTGTAACCCGTCCTGGTGGTATTGCTAATTACAGAGCGGTTGCTGTCATTCTCAGTGATAAATCAATGCTACTTGAAGGTGTTGGAGGAAGAATGAGAGTGGTAGATGCCCCAGTAGAAAATCTTTGATTGATTTTCTCGATTTTTCATTGAAATTGTAAACGATTTAGAATCAATCTATTATGTATAACATGTCATATAGTGTTATTAGTGTTGCGTTAACTCCTGGTCAAATCAAAAAATTGCAATCAGAATCGGCTAAAAAATGTGGAACCACAATCACGTTGAAACCTAATCAAATGACTGGTGGTGCAAATAAATTATCGCTGACAACTCGTCAGGTGAAACATTTCAATGATGCACTTGTAGCAAAAAAAGGTGTCCAGATTACTCTTTCTGCGGCTGCTATCAAAAATATGATTAAAACAGGCGGTATATTCCCGTTGTTAGCTGCGATACCAGCATTGATTGCAGCAGCAGCCCCAGCGGTGGCTAAAGCGGCAGCGTTAGGAGCCGTTGGTACTGCAGCAGGAATGGCACTAAAGAAGGCAACTGGGAAAGGATATAAAAAAAAGGGACGATCCGTTCACGGATTGGGTCTAAGACTACCAGGAACCCCGTATTCGTGGTACAGCGGAAAGGGTCTGAGACTACCAGGAACCCCGTATTCGTGGTACAGCGGAAAGGGTCTAAGACTACCAGGAACGATTTATTAATTCGGGAATCGAAGATTCCTATGTCCAATTTTGATTTAATGGATGCTGCTAAAAAACTAGCGATTAAAAACTTCAGAGGTGTCTTTATGAAAGATCAATTACCTCATCAACCAAACAGCGTTGAAACCGGAATCATTAATTTAGATAACAGCACCGGACCTGGAACTCACTGGGTTGCATACGCTATTGATCCACGTGGGATTGTCTATTTTGATTCATATGGATTAGCCCCACCAAAAGAGTTTTTGCGTTATATAAAAACCCTTCCAATGAAGACTTGGTATTCTACGCTACCAACACAAACGATGATTGACCCACCAATATGTGGCAGCGAAGTATTAAATGTCCTTGACGCTATTTCTAACTCCTTGAGTAACCCAAGCGGAAAACCACCACATGTTGTCGTGAATGAATACACTAGTAATCGCTGGAGAAAATCGAAGATTTTTCAACGAAGTCGTCAAAAACGATTTTAGAGAGAGAAAGAGTTTTACAATAACATGATTGATATTTGGGGGAGATCTTTGAAACCCAAACCCGATGGCACTGCACCACCTGATTCTGTCAAGGATGTAAAAAAACTAATCAAAGATGAAATAGCTGAGACGTTGAACTTAACAAATGTTGATCCTAATGAAATAGTTGTATTTCAAGACAAACAGGGTAAATTGAAAAGCAGTGATGTGTCCTTGGATGATATTTTAGTTAAACAACGAAACGCAATCGAGAACACCGTTGCGTTATTTTCCGATCAGGGTAAATTGAAAACCAGTAATATTTCTCTGGATGATATTTTGGTTAAACAACAAAACGCAATCGAGAACACCGTTGCGTTATTTTCCGATCAGGGTAAATTGAAAACCAGTAATATTTCTCTGGATGATATTTTGGTTAAACAACAAAACGCAATCGAGAACACCGTTGCGTTATTTTCCGATCAGGGTAAACTCAAACCGGGTGTACTCGTTTCGACGATTACAGATCGATTAAAAACTCTCAACGATGAGTTAAACAATTCTGTGTTTGTACTAACAACACTTGAATCTAGAATTGAAGAAAACGGAAAACAGTTTTCAGTTTTTCGTAGAAATATCATTGATAAATTTATTGGAACCCAGTTGGATAAAATTGAAATAAAACTCCCGGATATTAAAAAATCCATCGATGAGACAAAAACTTTCATCGAAGCCATCAAAGGTGATTTTTCGAGGATGATAACAATCATTGAAAAAACAAAAATTCCTCATGAGAAAACAAATAACGTAGTATATACAATCCAACACGGATCATTTGCGTGGACACCTACAAACAACAAATTAGATATCACTGCAACCGTTAAAGGTATTTATCGATTAACACTAGTAACACCATTGACTCAATTTAATATATCATCGTCGAGTTCATCCGGGGTCAATAATACGATTTCAACGATCATCGACAAGGATACAACTGAAAAGTTCACTATAACAGCTACTGATAAAAATTTGATTAGGGTTTCAGCAACCTGGTATGTGGAATTCGTAGCGGATTTAAGTGTATAACTAAATTGAAAGGATTTCACAATTGAAAACGCTAGCGTTTTTAAAATAACAATGATTTCATCAACTCAATGTCGCTATGATCAGGTCAGAGAATTTCAAAATAGACTCAAAACCCTCACTGAAGAGTATCAAATAAAAATAAAAAAATACCGACGAAGAATCACCGCAATTGATATTACTATGTACTCGGTGTCAAGCGTTCTCGCTGGCGCCGGAATAATACTTGCATCGGTTATAATGATTGCCCCGGTCGTAGTTCCAATTTGCATTTCTGCGGTGGCTACAATCGGAGGTATATCAACCGGGATAGCAAAAAAGATATCATCATGCAGCCAGAGTAAACTGCAGAATTACTTACTTCAATTTCATATTGCATCAACCGCATATTCGCAGTTATCATTGATGATATCATCGTCACTCGATAATACAATTATATCAGATAGTGAATTCTCAGCGATGGTCAGTATTTTTGATTCCGCGATATCGAAATTAGAGCAACAACATGAGTATAATAACAATGACAACACCGATGGAATCAGAAAACACGAACCCGAAAACCAGAATGATCTCAATAACCTCAACCATACCAAATTGTGAGTTCTCAGTGATGGTCAGTATTTATGATTCCGCGGTATCAAAATTAGAGCGACAACAACAGTATAGCAACGATGACAACACCGATGGAATTACTTCAACGAGTAGTGGAGAACACGAACCCAGTACAAACAAGTATGATATCAATAACATCAACGAAACCCGAGTTTAGTGTGAATTTCCCTAGCCCAGTCCCCGTGAAGGAGATAGCGCTAGCAAAACTACGAGTGTATCACAGTTGGCCTAATATCAGATCAAAATCATTTGGTGGTCAACAACCCAATAATTCTTTAGTGTTTGCAAATAAGAATAAAGACGACGGAACCCCAGACTGGAACGTCGTTTCGATACCAACAGGGTCATACCAAATCGAACAAATCAATAATGAATTCGCGCGTAGAATAAAATCGATTACTGGAGTAGAGTCAAAAATAGCTATAACAGTTCATGAACCGACGCTATCATCCGCAATTGAAATAAACGCTGAAGGATACGTCGTAGATATCTATAACAGCTCGATAAGAACCGTACTAGGATGGCCTGAATTACCACCCCGGGGGGGAACCGTTGATATACCCGAACCACAAAAAAATGATTATATCACCGACAGAATAAACCCCGATAATCCAATAAAAAGTTATAAAGATTACCAATCCAGTGAAGATTTTTTTTATTTCTTCTACTCCCCAATTGAGGAAGAGGAGGGGAGGGGTCAAGAGGGATATTATGTTGTTAACGAACCTAAAATTATGGAAAATTTTACAGCGATGGAATATGATTTTTTACTATTGTTAATATCCATTAAATCCGGCTCTCTCACCCGAGATGAATTTATCAGCGTTGTAGAAATATGTAACAAAATCATCAATGACATGGAAACATTTAATTCACAAATTATTCGAGTTATACTAGATGATAATCACCCCAAGTCGAGAACAGAGTTTGAATTAACTCTTGGTATCCCCGTTAAGGATATTCCAACATTCAAACTACGAGGATATAACGTACCTGAACTACAAAAATCTCTCAGTGATGCCATCGATGTTGGTTTCAAAATAATTCATGATACGTGGAAAAAAACAGCATCACCGGAAATAAAAATCCTCAAACACAATAATGACCCAGACGGTGGCGGTAGGCATATCGCTCCGTTCAACGTGAATATATCCTCAGTGATTGCGCTCAATTTAGTATGTGATGTTATCGAAGGAAGCTATCAAATTAATCTCGAACGATCAAATCAAGCTCAGCAAGGATATATTCTTTATTCGTTTGCACCAACAGCTCCTCCAGGATACCTAATTATTGAAAACCCAATTAATCCTGTCTACATGCGATGCCATAATAATTCATTAACCAGAATTAATTTCAAACTCACAGATCAGTCCAATAATCTAATTGATCTACAAGAGGAGGTGTTAGTGATTAGTTTGTTTGTGAAATCCTGAAAGGATTTTCGTCCTAAGGACTTTCATCATAAAGACTGGTTAAAATCATTTATTATTTTTTGTTAACCCAGAACTGAAAACTTTAGCAGCAGAGAGGGTGGATGACAACAAGTTGCGACCAAAATTGATTGAAAAATCGTTTTCATTTTTTTAGTTAAAATGATTTCGTAGGGAGATTTCAATCAATTTTTTGTCTCAAAACGTTGTAGGATTCACCCTCTTTTTGGTTAAAATGAGATTATAGGACGGCTCGTTTTAGGATTTCAATCAAATTTTGTCTCAAAACGTTGTAGGATTCACCCTCTCTGCTGCTGAGTTTGTGCAGTCTGTTAACACAGGAAGTGTATGCTGTTTTCGCATGAAATATGAGTAGGAAACACATTTTGGGGACTGTTTCTTAATACATCCTAATACATCTACTTCAAAGCAATATTCCATGAGACAAATTGCAAGTTGTGCTTGAAAAACAGTGTTCCAATGATTAGTTTGCTGGTGCATGAGCAGAAGATGAAAAAGTTTAATTTTTTGTTGTTGTGCTTAACAGTCCCATAATTTTCATATGGAGAAGACTCTTTATTTAAAATGTCCACCGTAACCTATTTTTTGCTCAGGTTCACCTGTCTGTGTGTAGTTCAGACCAGTTCAGATCTGAGGCCATAAAGTCTAATATTTGGACACAAAATCGGATTCCGACCATGGGCGAATTTTAGGTGGAAAAAAAAACTGCTCCAAAAAATTAGGTTTTCCCTCTGTATTTTGCTGTGCCACTAAACGTTCCAGATTATTTGGTATCTGTGTAGAGCTAACTCGGTCTACCTTTATATAATACTACCCACTTTAGTGCATCATACATGATCTTGATGCTACAGACCTTTGAAGTAGGCTACTACATCATTCCCTGTAAACTCGGCGATTGGGGTTAATATGTTAAATGTAATTTAGAAACTGAATACCCATTATTGTACTTTGATGTACACCATTGTTATATTTCCCACCACAAACGGACCTAAGCCAAAGAACACCTTATGATGATGTTGTCATATGCCCAAGTTATTATTTGTTGTTACTTGGGATGAAATTGGAGTTATTACAACTGTATACATTGTTTTATGGCATTTCATATATTATATGCCCGTGGTCTCAATTATGGTTATTGATTGACATTTTTAGCTTTTAAAAAAATAACTATTACTAAATATATTTAACCCAAAATGCTTCCAGATCTGATTACTATGATTAGTCCAAACATACCGACATATCCAATGTTTGGGGATCCTGACCCTCAGAGTTTTCCAACCACGCAAACAATTAATGACCAGAAACAAATGAATAACTTCCTGATTGTTGTGACCAGATTGCATTTGATCACATTTGCATTCTAATAGTAATTAATATCACATTCATTAAGATGCTTACCCTTTGTTCTGATATTATAAGCACCTAGTAGATATTGACCAGAAGGACATGAACAACTACCTTTGCATACTGTTTGATTAATTTCAGTCAGTTCAAATTGACAGCAATATATAGCAGTCAACTACTGGAGGGTGTATATCTAATTTTTATCTAACATCATGTTGGTGAGTAGTATAATACTTACAAATTATTTTCACAGAGGAGGGAAATTATGTCATGCAACCACGGTTCACTTTCAATACAATGATTGGCTTGGTGACTGTTCAGTCAGCTACAAATTATTTAAGTGATTATATGGAGGGTGTTATCTAACCTTTGCATAACATTATGTTGTTGTTTTCGGTGTTTTCTGGCACCATGCAACCATGGTTCACTTTCAGTAAATGAAGTGGGAAGATGATTGCTTTGGTTGGGTACTTTCTAGCATCACAACACAAGTAGTTTATGTAGCAGTCTATTGCTCAGGCAGTTGGAGTTAAAGCCATGACCATGCGCACAACATGGTTGCTGACCCAAACTGATCCAGTGGTTTGATTTGAACCTGCACTTTGTCTGTCTCTAGTCCATCAGGATAATACTGGTTGTATGACTTTTGTACAAAAATAGCAATTCTATATATATATATGATCATGGAGAGAACATTAATATCATCATAATAGAGAACATAACAATGTTCTCTAAGATTTACTTTCACCTGTAGAGGTTGAATTTATCTATGAATTTGAACAACAGAGATAAGTGATATCAGAACCACTTTGGATTCCTGTTTGGTTTATTATGACTGTGATTCAAAACGAAATGGCAACAAAGATGCCCATTTTACCAAATTCTTAAAGTGTGCGCATTCTGTGATATTAAGGTGATAATTCTGTGATGGTAAAGTGATAATACATGAAGACACAGTAATACTAAAACAAGTAGTTCAAATTGCTTTTTTTTTATTGGTTTCTGGGTTGTCCAAATATCCTTTCATGAATGAAAACTGATGATGTCATTTGCAGCTTCTCACATGAGACTTATATTGTTTTTAAAGTATGTTTTATTGCACTTACTTTATGACTTAAACATTGGTTTAATGGAGAAGTGGCATTTTTCTAATACATAAATATAATGAGTGAGCATTTTCATGTGACACCAATACTGATTGGTTAGAGACAGCAGAGCATATTATGCTGTGATATCTGCTTTAAGGAAGAAGCCTATTGATTTTGAGGTCAATAGGTAAAGGTTAGTATGGTAAATATAATAAAAATGGTTTCTGCACAATACTATTTATTCAATATTATTCAGCTGAAAACAGCTTCCGATTTCACTTGAGCTTTTCCATTTACTCAAATCAGGGATCTGCTATGGGCTAAAATCTCTTAACCCAAAGTAGAAAAGGCACATAATGAGAATCTTTGAAGAGCTTTTGATCAATATACAGTACATAACTATTCAATGGCTTTACTGTCTGTGGAAGGAGCTAGGCAGGTTTTAAATTAGCCAAAATTTGGCTAAGGATTCCTGCTGCCATCCTCAGTGAGGCTGGTACACAACTAATGTCCTTTTAGCCCAATTTGGCTAATTCCTACAAAGCTGTTCTTCACACTCTTAGGCTGAAACCAAATCTTGGCTAAATGAATGCTTAGCCAAAATTTGGCTAAGGATTCCTGTTGCCATACTCAGTGAGGCTGGTACACAAGTAATGTCCTTTTAGCCCAATTTGGCTAATTCCTACAAAGCTGTTCTTCACACTTTTAGGTTGAAACCAAATCTTGGCTAAATGAATGCTTAGCCAAAATTTGGCTAACTGCAATATTGTCCCTTTCCATAATGTACTGTATGACTTTTAGGCAAAGACCAGATTTTGAATAAATGTATCCTTAGCCAAAATTTGGCTAGTGTGAAAAACAGCATTTAGTACAAGCTGCATGTATGGCTGTTATAATCAAAAAGCGTAAAAGCAATTAATTAGCAACATTTGGCTATTCACCTCAATGTCTCATACCATAATGTACATTTATGACCTCTAGGCAAAAACCAAAGTTTTGGAGAAATATGTTTTGCAAATGGATGATCAGCCAGCATTTGGAAAAATTAAAATCAAAGCTTGGAAAATAGAAAAATAATCTTTCCTTCTTTCAGAACAAGTGTTTATACAGTAGACTCATGCTGTATGGCACCCTTTTAATTGCAAATGGAGTAGCACTCAAAACCTAGTTTAGTGGCCACCTACTTCAAAACTCCATCCTTTCCTTGCTCTAGTTTCTATCAAGTTTGCCTGCAGATGTTGACCACCTGATCAATGACCACTGTTTTTCTCCCATGGATCCTTGTGTACTGTGTAAGTGATTATTTAAGCATGTTTCTTTCCCCATCATGGGACTAATCAGTCACACTTAATACAAAATATTTGCAATCTCAACTGCCTAACTGATTTCAACAACTGTCTTTAATTACATGTATATGGTTCAGTTAATTGCAATCTTGCAATGTACTTTGTTTTCCTTATATGTTATCAATCCTTCTAAATATCCATCTTCTTATATGTACTTGACCAACTATTATTTCTGCTCTTTCTCTCTATCTGCTGCCATCCTCTCACATTTCCTCTCTAATTATATTGTTTCATGCCTATATCTTAAATCCTTGCACATTGCACTGATCCAGCATATAAGGTCATCTGTTGGGCTACTAATGTTACATGTAATTTGAAAATGTACATAATTGAGCATAGAACGTAGAGTGTAACATTCAAATTTAATGAATGGGAGACTACCAAACTATCCCAGTGATTCTTATAAGGTTAGAGAATCAGAATAGTCTAGTAAATACACCTTTACTGAGCTGTAATCCCAAGGAAATGAATAGAGAATCAAAATAATAATACAGTAAAACCTGTCTTGATACCACTGTTATGAGAGACCATAATTTCCATACACAGACTTATTGATTATGTAGGATTGTGACCTGTTTTGAGAGACCATTTCTTTTGGCAGAAGGGGTGGTCTTTGAAAACTGTACCACAATGCTTTTAAATACCCAAATTTGTAATGATAATATCACATGGCATTTAGAAATTCTTATTATAAATGTAAATTTAGAACTAGTCTTTCTGAAATGTATTATATCAATCTGTGCTTGGTCAAGTTTTGCCATAAAATGATGTCATGACATTACTTGTGGAACTTTAAAATTCAGTACGCTTTGGCCAATGTGTTTCCTGTATATATAAATCTTTGTAAGAAATAACTTAATTGGCTTTGACATTCAAGTGAACCATAAACATTTTCAGCACAAAAATAAAGTTCAGCTAAAATATATAATCTCTTCAACCATCAAATTGTCTATGCAATAAGAATGTAAATGAATAAATGAAACGCTTGTAATTGGTATTATGTCTTTATTTGAATATTTCATAAAAAGAGATGGGAAGCACATATTGGATTATGTTAATTAGGTCAGATAGAGTAATAAAAAGCATATTATCAAGTATATATCCTGGTAATCCAATTATTTTTAAATCTGACATCATATAAGACAAGTGACTGAAGCTTTAAATATAACAGTAAACACAGACATAAGGTTTTTTGTTTCAAGTTCAAATGCACATATTAATAATTGTGTAAAACTTTGCTCAGGTTCTGTATGTCTTTGAACTCTCTGCAGAGTCTGTTTTGAGTAATTAAGGTATGGTTGCCATCAACAATATCAACGATACCTTCAGACTTGAAATTCAATTCTAATGAGTCATCACCAACATCTACAGTTTCAATTGCAGGAGGAAATTCCTTGAAGTTTCCATTTTGTACCAGAACTTCTGCATTGATATACAACCTGCAGACATAATTATGATCAATGCTTCTGACAGCAGTTTTGCTTGATGAACAATGCAGGGTCTGTATATCAACCTCAAATGTACCAAGAAACTTTGACTGAGCCACATGCATGAAAACATTCTACTCATTCTGAAAAACATAATCACATTGGAGATAATGAAAATCATAATCACACTGCATATAATAAAAACATGCTAAGCAATCATAACTTGATTAAAATGCCTTTCTTGGTATTTTGAAAGGAACTCAAATTCCTACCAATGGAAAACATTATAAAGCTTTTCAGAGAAGCATTTACTGTAGTCAATACATCAATGAATTATAGTCTTCTATAAATGTGCATGAATATTCATGATAAATCTCATCTGACTAGAGTTACAAGTCCTATAAAAATGCTACCAAGGCTTCATGCAGAAAGACAATGTAAAATAGTCTGAGAAAGAGACTTTTACTATTTTCGTCAATGTTGCTGAAAGGTTATATAGCGCAAACATCACATAGAGCTGAATTCCCTTTGTAAAATGTTAAGTTATTTACAAAAGTACAGTGCACTCATTAAATTTGGTTAATCTTAGTCCAAACTTAATATATGTTAGGGACAAACCAGTTAATCTTCAGGGATGGTTGTTGGAGGGGTGGGTGGGAACTAAAAAATAAGTGAATAGGAATTCCAAAGAGTTTGCGTGATTTTAATGCTTTACATATCTTTAATAATTGTTCAGTCATATCATTACGATGTCTGGTGTGTGACAGTTTATAGTGATTTCTATTATTGGGCCATCATACAAAAGACATGTGGCATGCTGTCCCACCCATTTACATTATCCTGACACCAGGCCAATGAATTCTAACACTAATGTCTTAATGCTGGGCAATAGCAATGCAGCTGTTAGTATCATTGTTATAAGTCTTTGGTATAACTCAGCAAGGGTTCAAAACCACAACCTCCCACATCCAAGGCAGATGCTCTAACCACAAGGCCACTGGTTCAGTTGGAACTCCAATGCTAACAAGAATGTTAGCTTGTAACAAAGCATGTCGAATAAATTTGTTGAAAGTTTCATTGTGATTTTGTCACACAGGTGTAATCTCTGTACTATAACTTTAATAAAGTTTTAATGCATGTGTGTATGTGACAAACCGCATAATAACTTTAATAAGTTAACAAGATCAGACTGAAATAAAAGCCACAAATAGATTTTGAAAAATTTGGAACTTGTTTTCATTGCAACCTCAAAAATATTTATCAATGTTTATAAAGTTAAAAATATTAGCAAAATATGGTACTCTTATTGATGTACAGATGAGTTAAGCTATTGGTGGATGGAACCGATTTTGTATTCCAGACTTTTCAGTGGGTGTGATACTTATAGAGATCAGGTTTGGAAGACTCTTGAGTTCATTGTGACTACTTTCCTTTATAATTACAGAAATCAAATGTAAAGACACTGTATTTACTGATGAAAAAGCATATTACCTTCAAAAATGTGCTCAGACTTTCACAGAAATATGTGACACTGCTGCAGTCCAACTGTTTGTAAAACAGCGTTGTACTCATGACATGATCTGTCCAAAGCAATTCCACTGTAAATCCAGCACCCCCAATACACTATAAAAAGATAAATGCACATAAGAGCCAATTTATAATTTTTTTGTTTGTTTGCATACTGATAATGAAATCCACAAAAAGCATATACACAAAGTATTCCATATTAACAATCCTTTATTATCCACTGAATTAGAAAAATAAACATAACACGGTATTATAAATGCTGCACAAAATCAAATTATGGCAACATGGAAAATGCATGTTAATACTGGTTTTTAATACAATTTTGACTGAGTCATATTTTTCTGCACATGTTCTCTATATATTCTCAGGAATCAATGACCTACTGATAATCACACACTAAGTAGTTATTGAATTAACTACTTGCAGATTAGATTAATTACAGTTCAGTTTTGCTTGCCACACAGTTTAGTTTCCAAAAATGCACACCTTGAAAACTGTTATTACAGATCTTAATTGTATAAAATTTATTAATAAACTGATGTAAAATGGTCAGTTTGTGTCCATATACATTTGTGACAAAGCTTTCCCAGATTATAAATGTATCCACCAGCAAGTCCACCATTAACACTTATTCATTATTCTGTTTCCAACTAATACATCAATATAAAGGAAAACATTAAAAAAATATACAAATTTGATCTATATTTTGATTACTTAAATTTCATTATCTGTTATAAATAATTATTCTTCATTACTGGCATTTTTGCTATCAGGTTACAAATAAAAATTATATCATTGATGAAATGTAAAAATGAATAATTCAATGGAATTTGGAGACATGACAATGGCTCAACCCATGAAAAGAGGTGTGCAGCTTCTTCACATCAAGTATACAATATAATATACATGTACTGATCATAAATTGTCTAGTTCAAACTGTTTTAATGTATGGACCATTTTAAACAAGAGAGTTTGCAATGTATATGAGCAAAAGAGAATTTAATATGCTTTTGTTAATTACCTTTATACATGTTTCATCACTACTAAGTCCACATTCTTCAACTGTTCCAAACTTGTAATTTATATCTGGATCTGTAAGAAAAGATTTAATAGCATCTTCAATTCTAAACTTATACATACACTATCTGAAACCAACTTCTCTTAAATCACCCTCTCTTAATCTCTTTCATGCATATATTTCATGTGATAAATCAGGAGATTGACTGTTAAAACTAGAATATTGACAATTCTGCAAAGTCCAACTAAAATGAACATGATTTATTTTAAGTCAAATTTAAAACCAAAGACTTCTTTAACCTGACATGCATAACTTTTATATTTGTATGTTTGTCAAAATGTTCCTTGTACAAATCTGAATTCATAATTAATTGTGTTGTATGGTCACATTTGAGATGAGAAATTTGAATACAATATATTATATTGATGTGAATGACAGATCAAGTTTTTGACAAACACATAATGTTGGCAACTGATAATCAATTATAGAATATTTAACTCTTCTAATACTAGTATTAAATTAGTTTTGATTAGTGTTTCTATTTTTGTACATGTGTATCAAAAATTAATTATCTTAACAATGTGAACTTCAAAGGTGATCATGTTCACACAATATTTGGAGGGTGTGTGTGTGACTATCAATATAGGTCTCAGCAACTAAGACTGTTATAACCTGACTCTTTGGAATGTACCTAGTCACAGTCAGCAAGTGAACAGCAACTTGATTCTCTAGTGAACAGTGGTGTAATTAATTTCGGAGATTGGATTCTCAGTCACTACTCAGCAATGAATCAATTTCAATTCTGAATTTTTCTGGCTCACAAAATTGCATATTGGTGTAAAAATATATCATACATCTATATATATATATGAGATTTGGTCAAAACTTAATAATATGGTTTGAAAAGGTATTCAGCAGAGATTAGAACTGCTGCATACAACCCGTCAATAAATAATAACATAATATAATTCTGTCATTATTGCATGTCTGGATAGACATTTTGAATATTTTCTGTCATGGTAAAAATTATTACCATTTCCAGTTAATCTGCAGTTTTAACAGCAATACATATCCATAGAAAAACTGTTTTTGGTCCACAAAATTCAAAAACATTACACAATATTTTTCTATCTCCCTTTCTAGAATCTGGAGAAGAAAAAAAACATTTTGGTAATATTGTCTGGTAAAATATAGAAATATACTTACATTTCACTTTTACATAATTATCAATATCTGTGTCATTAAGATTTATGTAAATCTTTCCTTGTCTGCTGAGAGTCAAAGACCATGTACTGAAGGAGAGCATATCCTTAGTGTAGATATAACAGCAATCAGACCCTACAAAAAAATGAGATATTTTATGTGTCAATTAATAACAGCATTAGGAATGTTCCTTTCTTTTTACAGTACAATTATTATTATTATTATTATTATTATTATTATTATTATTATTATTATTATTATTTGAAGAAGAAGAAAAAATGAATAAAAACATACTTAATACATAACCTTGTCAGTTTCTTGGAAAAGACCTGAACATTTTACTAACATATTGCGGATTTTAAATCAATTAGAAATGTATTTAAGAAGCTGAAACAGCTTATTACAGTGCAAAAAATGCTGGCTGGTTGTTTGATTGTTGCATTGTTTCCTTGTGTATCTATCCTGAACTAATTATTATTATTTACTGAAAATTAAACCTTTCATTGAAATTTCAAAATGAAAGATCATGCTTTCTTTAATTTGCTTGTTTATATGACACAGTATACAGAAACAAATCTTTATTTTAAAATTGTTTCAGGTAGAAATATAGTTCAGTAATTTCTATTTTCTGTGTAAAGGCTTTTAATCATGAAGTGTCTCAATTGATATATTTTAAGAAATTCTGTTGTATATAGCGTTCATTAAAAACAATATTAAATGTACTTACTCTTTCATGTCACACCAGCCTCTACTGTTTCATGCCCCTTCTCTGTTTCATCTTCTTTATGAAAATCATAAACTGATGACATTCTTAAACTGTGTTACTTCCTGGCTCAAGTGTGTGCTGCTACTACTGGCATTTCTAGGTGGGCATACAATATTTAACCTCTCAAAGACATGCCTTAGTCCAATGTCTGTATAGAACTTCTGACTTTTGATCTTGGAGTTGGATCACATGGCTTATTAGTCTGGTCTTTGATATTAATGGCCATGAACAGGAGCTGTTGACGCCATGCTGATTGGATTATCAGTGATGATTTGTTGGATGATGTATTGCTTTGTGCAAGTTAAACAAATTATATAATACTGAAATGCCCATAGTCAAAGTGCTGATCTCACAATTTGCACAAATTGTAACCATGTACAAATCATTGTTTTTAAAATCCTTTAATTATAATGCAACATCAATCTAAAAAATTGTATAGCTTATTCCATTTTCCTTTTCTTAACCAGCAATTTTTATAGACAGTGTAACATCAAGATCTTCCACCCCAACCCCCTAATTATTTATTTCCACCTCCCTTACAACTCATTAGTTTCCCCCTCTAGTTCTAACTTCTACTCCCTTGCCTAAAGTAATTAATTTATTTTCAATCATGGACACTTTGGTAATAAGCTGAATGCAACATGTACCGGTATATATGTAATGAGTCTGCTAGCAATTGGAAATGGGGTAGATTCAGCTATCACATTCTTTTCCCATTCAACCAATTCATTTATTTTTATTAATGCGCCCTTTGGTAATACACTTAAAGCATATAAGTGAGATACCACAACATAATGGATCCTTTAACAAATGGGGGGGGGGGGCAGATCTATCTAGCTGATTTTCCACCACCCACTATTATGAATTAGTTCCGTATACATAATCTATTTAGTATTAAACATATGGAAATACCATGCATGTAACAGGTCATACAATATATTGTGCATGGGGGTACATGATCAATTAGCTCATTATTTCTCCTAACTGCAATTAGTTTCTTTTCCTTTTCCACATTTGATATATAATGCAGGTATATGTTTACTTTACAAAATCTCATATATGGATGATTTTAAATGAACCTTTACAGTTAAAAGACGTTACAATTTCGGACTAATAGATTTTCAACAGTCACTTGCATAGTATAAGACACAACTGTTAAAGAATCTTCCTGGTTCTTCTTAGAAAACTTACAATGCATTAAAATGGGGACCATTCTGATGACCTAAGTGGTTAGAGCATCCACTTGTGATGTGGGAGGTTGTGGGTCAAACCCCAGCTGAGTTATATCAAAGACTTATACAAATGGTGCTAGCATCTGCCTCACTTGGTGCTCACCATTAAGAGGTTAGTTCTGAGAATGGTCGGCCTAGTTCCAGGATAATGTGACTGGGTGGGACATGATGTTACATGTCTGCAGGGCTATGCATGAGTGGTGTACATCACTTTAAACTAAATATAAAAATCCAAAATACACACACACACACACACACACACACACACACACACATGGTCATTTGCAAAGTTTTGTAAAAAAAATCTAGAGTGAGTGAAAGTGTCCAAGGAAATATATGATGGGTACCTCAACAAATAATACTGGGTAACTCCTTTGGAATTGGATCAACGGATACTATACACATAAATGTCAGTAGAGATCAATGATGTTGCACTCATAATCTTGGCATCTTCTGCCCACACATTATTTCTTTACTTATTCCTGTCCTGTAAATACTTATTTACATTGTTTTTGTGGTAATTTCTAAGTGACTTAGTAATCATTGTGGAGCACATGTCTGACAATACTATTGCAGGAAATTTTGAAGCTGTCTTCACTTGTAGCTTAA